>JAACNH010003724.1:0-27417 GCA_019447015.1 Hymenochirus boettgeri
CGGAGTACAACCGTGAGACTCCAATACAATACTTCCCCAATCCTCCATTCTCATTGATCGGTAAATACCGTGTCCATTATTTAATTACATCTGAGGTACTCTAGTTAGATTAGCATCTTAAAAGACATGAATATTCTGGAGCCTACGTCTTTCACCCCCTGTATGTTAATATCGTATGATGGGGTAGGTGGTGAGTAGGAATGGTGTCAGTCCTGTGAGATTAGGAGATAAGGCAAAACTAAGCTGTAAATAACAAAATAGAAAGAGTCGAGTGTAGGTTGATGCTTGCTTGTCATTTGAAAACGGACTCAATCTTTATTATCGACTAACATCTGTGAGATTAATAATGGAGTGCCTTTCACATCCCACATTTCTGATGCAGCAAAAGAGCCAGTTGGTCTTGTGCCAATCACAAAACATTTAGAACAAGTTTAGAACGGGAGATGACAAGACAAGAGAGGCAGCTGATATGGGAACCAAGAGAGAACAGGACGGTCAGGCACGCGGTTGGCAGATATGAGGACCATAAGGAGAAGGAGGCAGAGCTGGCTTGATGGAGTAGGGAGACAAAGGCAAGACGGAGGCAGGAGCAGCTGATGGATATGGAGACCAAAAGCCAATTGGAGGAGGAAACAGATGGTGGATTATGGAGACCCAAAGGAAAATGGGAGGCAGGGAGAGTGTGGAATGCTGGCGCGCCCCGGCTCTTGGTCAGAGGGACAGGTAAGCCCAGAACTATGACACAGGCGCCAGTTGTATTACCTATTCCAAATCATAGTGGCTGAGCTGTTTTCAGCATTCATTTAGTGCTATTTGTGATTTTGCTTAGATTTTTTCACTTTGATGAAAAATTGCGCCTCTTTTAATAACTTTGATGAAAGGAAATACTGTTGAAAGTTTAAAAAATCTGCTGTACAAGGCTGGTGGGAAAATAATACAAAATAATGTGCCCCCCCTTTTAAATAGTCCCTCGGACCCCCATGTGACTTTATTGGTAAACTGAAAAGAAAATTCGAATCTTTAAAAAAAAAAAAAAAGGGATCTTTAAAAATCTTAAAAAAAAAAAAAATAAGTTCTAACGCACCCCTGCTGAGGTACTTATTATATTGAGAAACACCTCCACCAATGTTACTGACACCGCATGGACCCATTGGCAGGCTAAATAAAATGGGCACTTGTGTTCTTTTGCCAACCTCAGAATTGGAATTGGCGAACTTAAACGCACACACCGCAATTTTCCCAATACAGTGAAAAAAAAAAAAAAAAACAAAAATAAACAAAACAGTGGAAAAAAAAAAAAAAAAAAACATACAGTGAAATGTACGCGGTGGAATGCTTCAGCCCCACCTGGTTATCATTGCTTTATAATAGCGAAAATCCAAATTTTGCGGAAAAAAGGCTCGTAAAGCAAGGCGAAAAGTAACGAACCTTTATAATATGCCCCTACAAGTATCTGAAGGTAAGCGAACACCTTTAGTAAAAAATGTTTATTACAAATCTCTGGTGGTATGTAAAATAAGGATGATCGACCATCTTTTTGCGCCCCCCACTGCCATTATAAATTTGTCCCCTCTAATTTTCCACACCACAAAAGGCAAACCATCTGCGAAACTTTACAAAATGCAGCATTGTTCTCTACCTTTTCTCTTTAAATGATTTTTCCACACGTTTTTCTTTGTACAACCCAACAGAATTCTCGCAGCTGGCTCACCTTACTTTTTACTCCTTATTTCTTAAAATTATATATCAATGGTGTTTTCAAAAAACTGGGTCTTTGACAGCTACAAATAATAGACTCTCAGAAAACAATTGAGTACGAACATCTCTCAGAATGGTTTAATGCGATGCCTGGGCCTCATTTATACATGCACCATGGCCCGCCCTCGCGATTAGAAAATGCGAAGCCGAACGGTAAAGTGGGGATGAGCAGGTGGAGAATATATGTTGTTTCTTTCTTCCAATTTTTTGTAATTATGCTTATACTGATAGACAATTACGATGATTTGGTGGAGTTCCAGACAATAAGGGGCACTCCGCGTACCAATGGCTTCCTCATGAATCAGACTACGGGATGGAAGGTACCCTTAGGGACAGCCGAGATTTTTTGCCAGTGCGTTTACTGGTCACCCAATGCAAGCTGAGGTTTGAAGACCATACACAGTTATCCGAGATTGTGCGGTAATTATCCGAGTTAGTAGTTTAGCCGTCCTAAAACAACCAGGATTACCAGTTGCCAATAGCAAGCATTGATGGATTGATTTTGTATTCATAATTGAAGTGATATATTTGCATATTGGGTTGACATTGCGACGTATCGACGACACTGATGCCTGGTTCGGCAATAAGGTATCTTGCAGTGCTTGCAGCAATCGAAAAGGTCACACTGACTTCTTAAACACTTGTTAATGACATGGATTTGTTGCCAGATTAATTAAAGTGTCATGGTTTTGAAAGTGGTGGCGGCTTGAGCCCTGTTGAAAGTAACTGTCCACTGCGACAGTTGCAAGAGACGAAAAGTATAACATTGGCGTATGACACCTGATCATCTACCACACCACTCGTTTTATTAGTCATAGCAATGTTCCCCAGGCACCCCCGTCATGTTGAGCATATCAGGAAACACAGAAAAGATTATTAAGCGAATGAAAAGAAGAGGCCGTTCTTTCGGCCGTTTGGGAGAATGCCGAAGCTGAAAAGTCCACTTCTATTAATGGTTTGTTTCCATGTATGTGTCGTTGTCTCACACGAAACAACGCTGTTATATTTACATCATCGATTAACCATACAATGGATTCATAGACCTTGCCCCAATATGTTTTGTTTACTTGCAAAATATTTACAGGTGGATATTCCACTAAGTTCTTTATCCTAAAAATGGTGCTAATTTTCCCCATACCACCACATCCCAGCTGGTAGCTGTCAATGGAAGCTAAACAATCTGTGGCTGGGGAAAGGAAAATTCAGACACCATTTAAATAAGAAACATTTATAAAATATCACGTTGGTTGTCTTTATGCTAGAAACGTTCCATCATTTCTCTCTGAGGAACTATTGGGGAGATGTAATTTTCTCCGGTTAACAAGCAGAATAACTAAAACATCACACCAATGATTAAATGACTTTACTCTCCTCTGGGTTCATATCATCGACGCTCACCAGCCCTTGGTCTCTTTGTTCGATTTTTGATTTGGTAGTAAAGGGAATTTCAATATGACCAAATAACACAACACCATTTTCTGCAGTGGATATTCCCTTCATTAAATAGTAAACAGATAACTTACCAGAATCAATCAAAATATTCAGAGAATAAATCAATTACATTTAACTGTAAAATACTAATGTTTTAATGAATGATGTTAACAAACTGTCCCATCATTTCAATAATGTACAGACATTTACTGCTTAATTATAAAACCTGGCTGTGCGTATATTCTGCGTCAGCACAGAGGTACATAGATATGTCACGAGGACATCTTGGAATTCCGTTCATTTTCATAGTGAACCTTGCAGGAAGTCTGGGACTCTGTCGACATAAAGACCCCATCTGCAATTTGAAAGGTAAGTACGCACGTTGTCTGAATATTAGGTGTTCAGTGTTGCCTTTTCTGATTTAGGGTCTTTCCTTCCAGTGTATATTTTTGGGTCTTTTGTAGTTATTGAAATAGACACATGTCATATTTGTATAGGTTTATTGTGGAGCCCAGTCATTCTCATTAATTACATATAGGTTCTATCTATCATCACCATGTTCAATGCTAATTGAGGCTGAGCTTTAGCATTGATCTCTTTTTTATTGATGGTTTTTTTCTTCTCCCTAATTGAATAGTGCCACCCAATTTATTTGACAAATCTCTATCAGGTATATGAAAGGCAGGTCCCTACTTTTTTAATTAAGGAGCCATCAACCACCTTTACTGTTGCTCGCACATGCCCAAGCATAAGAAAAAAAAAGAAATGACCCTGACCAGAAAGTTAATGGGTGGGAGGTGACATGTGACATTCCTAAGGCTTCTCTGCCCAGTGCTGCTGGTGAGCACAGCCTAGAGACTCCCTCAGTGTGTGAGGGAGACAGGAAGTCCCTCTCTCTCTGCTGTGTGAAGGACCTGCAGTGCCAGAGAAGGTAGGTTCTCACTCTGCCTGAAAATGCTGTTTCCACAGAGTTTTCGGGGGTGGGGGTAGGGGGGGTGTTCAGAATGGCCCACAGCACCTGTGAGCGGGTGGGGCTTAGGCACCCGTGAGTGGGCGGGCTTAGTTACCCGGGGGCTATGAGTGGGCGGGCCCCGGCAACCTGTGAGGTGGGCGACCACATGGGGGGCGGAGGGAAGGCGCAAGGGGGGCCTGCAACTGGGAGGGACCATGGGGTCCATGATGGGAGGGACCAGGGGGGCTGCCAAAGGGGAGAGACCCAGGGCAGATTGACTGACAGGTTTCAGAGCAGGAATGCAGGGGAACCTGGTGATGCTGCTGCCATATCACAAAAAAATGTCAATATCTCAAAACAAAATATCAAAATAAAACAATGGAAATAAATTGCAAAAAACTCTCAGGAGAGCAATTAACTATGAAGTTAACCTAAAGTCATTTTTGGACCACAATTCCTCGTTAACTCAAACTCACATTCACATGTGGCACTACAGCTAGCCAAAAGTAATGCTAAATAAGTCCAAATAAATTATCCGGAAAAAAACTAGGGAGTAGATCTGGTTATTCTAATAACATTCCAACTTATTGGAACGTCACTGCAACATTTATTGTCTGGAACCTTCTTCAGGAAACCTCTGGTCATTTAACAAACCTGCAAATCAAAAATAAAGAGAAGGATCCTTTTTCAAGTGCTCAGTTCTAGGCTGCAAATTCCCTTAGTAAATAAAGTATGTAAGTGGCAGAGGGTAAAGACCATATAGATACATCCTTTAGCCACCCATTTGTGGCATACCAGTCATATATAGGTGTGACAATAGAACAAAAGTAGCGAGAATTAAAGGAAAAAAACCAGAATGAAACTTTGGAGATCTTTGCAAAATCCAGACAAAAATATATTATTGTAAGATAAATTTGCTATTGCAGCCTTACTGTTATTCTTAAAAAGGAAACATACATTTATTCGAATACAGAAATGAAAGGTATGCAATAAGATAATCTTAATATTAAAGTCTAAAATAAATATAAAAACAACTTTAAGCCTCCAAGAAAGCAAACATGTTGTAAAACACAAACATCGAGAGAAACAAAATGAGAGATTAGATTAGTTAGATTTATTTAGCAATGATATAGTTTGAAGAACGCACTCCTGTAGACCTTGCTCTTTCTTTATTGTTTATTAGTGACATGCGTGCACAACGTTTCGGGGTGTGTCCCCTTTCTAGGCACCTGAGGAAGGGACACACACCCCGAACCGTTGTGCACGCAGTCACTAATAAACATATAAGAAAAAAAGAGCAAGGTCTACAGAGAGTGTTCTTCCAAACTATTACATTGCTAAAGAATATTTAACCCTGGTATGTGGGTTGACAGGATTTGAGGAAACAGCACCCAGTAAGTCTCGGAAGGAAAGGAGTGCGGGGATTAACTAAAACGTTGGTGAAATAGTTTAAGATTTACCAGTTTACCTTTTTTTGGGAACGACTGTTAGATTGAACACAAAATTGCAACAATAAAATAACAATAAAGATAATAGGTACAAAGTATATAAAATCTAAACCAAACTCATGGAGAAGATGTACCCATATAAATTACACTGTTTTGTTTTTGTTTTTTATAAAATATTTATCTCATTTTTGTTTCGCAATGACAATATATAATTTAGCTGCTGTTGAGATGGGACCCCCCTTACTGGTGGAAGGATGCCTGCAAGCTTCTGTGCATCAATACATTTTTTGTTGCAAAAGAGACATTGCCCTTCGTGTCTTTTATATGTTACAAACAGACCCTAGAGAATGTTACATGTTATGATAAAATCAAATCTTTAGAGACAAATGGGTATTAGAGAACTGCTTTAAATAGTGCAGAAAATAATAAATTCCCACAGTTGCATAAACTGTTTTCTGTTTATGTTCTTTAATTTAAAAGTTGTAACAATGTTAAATATGGATTGTAAGCTTTTTGTTAAAACTTCAAGTGATTTTGGAACCTTAGGGATGGTACACAAAAAAAGTGACCACTAGTAATGATATTTGGTAATCAGACTAAAATATCAGTTATACTTTCAACCTAATAAAACAATCCTGGATAATTTTTGGGTCGGCCTATCAAAGAAATCAGTTAATCTAGGCCACCACAAGGCTGGTTACAGATTACATACATATTGTATGTTTATTTATTATAGACAGAGTGATGCACCGCTCCTGTTCTGGAGTTTAAACCGATGTTACTGTGACTTTAACTCCATATGCGGCGACTGTGGGGCTGACATCGAAAGTCAGCAAGCCATTGCAATCGATGTTATAAGCATTATACTCCAGCTATGGCTGTGTTAAAAATTCCAAAATAGATACCAGCACTTTGCGATTGTACGCGAGCCGCTATTGGCCTTTTAACGTCGTCAGCAAGTTGCACGGGTAGCATCTCTCCTCTCTAAATGTAAGGTATACAAAGTTACTGTCACAAAAAGGTTAAAAAAATATACAGGGAGATTCAAATCAGATCTTATTTAAAGGGTATGTCCATCAAAAAATGTACTTTCTTTCTAACTGTTTTTACTGTAGAACAGGAGGTAAATGCACTATTTTTACCTCCCAGTTCCTCAGTAATCTTGCAGGAGAACTTACCGGGATCGTTCCAGCGCTGACAGGCGGGCGAAATCCCCAACGTGGACCCAGATTTTAAAAGGGAGGAGCAGGAAGCAATGAGAGTAAGTTATTTTTTTTTGCATTTAAAGTTGGGGGTGTCAACATATTTTTAGAATGTTGTGCAACCCTTAACATTGTCTGATAAAGGTGACACATTCATTTTAATATTTTTTGATTGTTTATCATAAAAAACAAGGTGTTTGGAATGATATCAGTAGCATTTAACAACATCTATGGGGGAATTCACTGAGGAGCGCGCAGCCTTTTGGTTTCTTACGTTGCGCTAACTGATTTACGATCGATTAGCGCGACATTAAGTCTGCTTGCGGCAGGTACACGAATGCCGGAAGAGGCACTCTGGTAAATTCTCTTTGCGTCTTAGTGTGTATGTATTTAACGCCAGCTGGGTGAGATTCACCCAGAGCCGTGCAGCCTCTGGTAAAATCCGTGCGGGAGATTTGCCCAGAGCATAATTACATTATATACATAATAAATTACAATAGTTACAAATATAATTAAATTATTATTACATAAATTAAGTAATTTACATTACATAAATACATATATACATTATATGACAATACATTACTTATATTACATAATAAATTACATTAATTATGAGCATATACCATTTCAAATCTAACCCCTGCTATCCTGGTCTCCAACTCCATATCCTCCTCTCTGTATTCTTTTCCATTCCTGCCCTTATAGGGAGATGATAGTTAATAATAATATTCTCTATTTGCAGTACATGTGTATAGGAATTTGCTTGGATGATGTTTCCACTATTATAGGGTTTACCATTGAGGAAAACCTCCACCACGCTGGAACAAAGAAGCACGGTTTTTATTGGTTTTAAAAAGTTCTGGTTTATTGCACGCCTTGGTGTTCTGCTCGAATTACGCTTCCATGTATAATATCATTTGTTTGTCATAGTTGTCAGTCTTCTGTTTCTATGATGTGCTTCCAAATCTAGTTCTCTATTTTAGCTTCTAATTTTTATCAAGTTAACACAAGTTTTGATCCCCTTTCAATTGATAATATCTTGAAGGGAGGTGTGTTGAACTACCACTCTAGGTAGAGAATGCAATAAAAATGGGCGCCAGTGGGTCTTGAAATTAAACAGTAACTATTTATAACAGAACAATATTAAAAGGTATTGCAATTTGCACATAAGAGAGTGCAGCATGGGCACAGACACACATAAATAATCACAAACCAGAGGAATCAGAAACAGCATTAATTGAATAACAATCCAGCTTGTAATGCCACCCCAGCTCACATGAAGCTCTCCCTTTTTATCTTTTACACAGTGCCCCTACTGGCCCAATCCTGTAAGACAAGATGGCCTAAAGAATAACTAGTTTAGTTCCTACACACAAATCATTTTAGGATGTCTTAGTGATTAAAAAAGGTAAACACATTGTGACAGATAATTTTTCGAAATCTACTGATCGCAGCAACATTCTCCACGCAGAGAGCTTTCACCCCAGAAAACCATCAAGGATCTCCCTTATAGCCAAACTAATAAGGGTAGAAGGATGTGTAGTGATGATCAATTATGTGATCAGAGGACTTAAAGAAATTGGTTGAGTTCACTAAAAGAGGATATAAAAAAATAAAAATTCAGAGAAGAAAGGGAGACTTGTGATAGAAGAACCCTAAAGACAGGCCCCTAGAAATGGAAAGAATACCATTTTCAGCACCTATTAATACTTCAGGCAAGATAGGGAAAAGTGTCCAAAAAGCCTTGGAAAATTCTACAAGCAGACCAAGATTATTTTTTTATTGTAGAACCCCTCTTCTCTTGTAATAGGAGATCAAGTAATCTGGGAAATATCTTGTAAGAGCTGATCTCACCCAGCAAACAAAGGGAGACAAATGTTCCTAGGAACACCCCAAAAAGGTACCTTTCCATGCAACAATGTGGCAACTATGTAACCATATTTTGTAAGGGAACAAAAATTACACTAAGAGATTTTCTACATGCTGCACGTAGGGATGTATTATACATAATATGAAAATAGAGGACCAGAGACCAGAATTAAGGGATACAACCGCTCTACAGTTCTTGTATTCTGATGGACAATTTTCTTTTTGTTTGTCCCACATACTTAGCCCACACTCCAGGTTCAAATACACAACTGCTGTGTTTGACATGTGATGTAACATTTCACATAATTTATCCATATTTGTATCTAACAGAATTCATTTGATCCTAAGTGTCACACACACACACACACACAGCATTTTCACATCTGTACCTTGTCTTGATTTTTTCCCAGACAGGTGTCAATAGATTTTGGGTTTCAAAAAAGGCTTTTGTGCCATTTGCTGGTAAAGGTTGTTGTAACCTCATTCTCTGACAATCCATTTCTCATTCACACTTTTGTAGATTGTCTTTATATAAGAGGTCTCCCTCCTAGTCCGTTTAGCTCTATCAAACCCTTTTTGTATATAGTTTTTTACCATAGTCTTTCTCGTTAAATCTTTGGACTCAGTTCTTGCTGTAGCCTGTTTGAAAAGGATGTCTCATTGGAGCAGTTCGTCTTGATCCTTAGGAACTGCCCCTAGGGATTCCCTCAAAGTTTTTAACCAGCTGATGACAGAAGTTTTAAAACACTCTGGGACCAAACATTGTGTGAGAGAAAGTACAGATCAGTGAAAATGGGTGCAAGCAGTCCAGAGCAATATTTAATAGTAACTGGTGAAAAACCATCGTGGACTTCTGCCTAGCACAATCCTGCTTGCAAAACTCTCCTAAAATCACATTGGAGACTATTCCACAAATGGAGAGAATCTTTGTAGATCTAATTGCATTGTTAAATTATTGCTGGCATGTGACGTGACCCTTTGCCTGCTCCAAGTCCCTCCCTCCTCTTGCTCTGTTTGCACAAAACAAGACTAAGAACATTAGCAGGGGGGAGATGTAGCTTTGACTGCAGAGACAAGCTGCACTTGACCCCCCTTCTTCATAGCTTACAGTGATTGATGATGGGTCACAAAGAGAGAGATGCATTGCAGTGAAACTGTACTGTTCTCCTTTCTTCGTGTCTCCAGGCAGCTTGCTTTCTATTGGCCACTGTGCGTGGGTGTGTTTTTCAGGATGTTGATCTTAAATCTACTGCACATGAAAGCTGTCGGTTAGCCGGAGTTGAGACATGGAGAAGGTAACAGAGGGGATGGGGAAGGGGGGAGTGCTGCACAGAGATCTGACACCATGGAAAAACAAAGGCACTGACAGAGGTAGGATAAAGGCAGCGCAGAGTACATGAATTAACTTGCAATGAGGCAATGTGTTTTTTCACTATAGATGCCCTTTTAATTTCCAGATATATGCACAATTTCCTTTACTTTCCTAAGGTCCCCCAGGTCTTTGATAAACTAAGGCTTTCCATTATTATAAATTCAACATTCTTACTGGTTATGCAGATCCTCCACAAAATTTACATAGGAGTAAAAAAAAAACAACAGGGTGAATGCTATTGGCTGTTTGAAGGCGCAGATCATCTCCACTATATATGCTCCCACACTAGCTGTGCCTCAGATTTTGTGAGAAGTGGGCACAGAGAGATGAGACATGCATAATAACTAGGAGTGGCTGAACAGGACAAGAGGAAGGGAAACACTGGAACAAAAAGGGGCCCAAGTTCGACAGAGATAAATATAGAAAAGGATAACGGCAAGTCATTTACCCCCACTTGTTCATATTTATGTAAAAATTAGCCTTTCTGTGTTAGTTCAATTTAAGATGCTTCCCCATGCAAATACAGTTATTATATACAGTACGATGTTTATAGACATCCATCTGGAAGGCCTAACTTGTTTACTGGGTATTTATTTTAGGAATTGGAATGTCTGCTTTTTCTTGGGATGTTGTCTGATTGACATTATATTAAAATTTTTAACAAATATGTTCTGTTCTGGTCCTCATATACATCCTCTAAAATGTGTCCCTGCGAAGATAATGTGATGACATGTGTGGATACAATAATTAACATGTCGTTTGCATATTACTGTTTAGAGTACCAGGAATAGTTTCTCATATATCAACTCCAAGGCTTTTTCAGAATCACCAGCTCCTTACTTTGCCAAAAATTTCAGTATGCGCCTAATCATTTATAACGCATCCATGTAATTACTCATGCCCTTATTTACTTTATGTTTTCTATTTAGGATTAGGAATAAATGTTCCATTGAACAGTTTTATTTTCATCCCATTTCTAAGGGTCATTTGTTAGTTGGACTGAGGTGTCCTGATCTACAAGGAACTGAAATTTACTTAATCATAAATATAGGTGCTCGAGTAAACTGATTTTATGTATATCTGTGTTTTGAAAGAATTAAAGAATATTCTTTTTATATCGCTTTAGTATGGTGATATTTTGATAAAGAATAGAACTGAATAAATTGAATTCACATTTTTAGTCCAGGCATATTTTACTAGCGTTATTGTTATGTAAACATGAGGTCCCTTTGAGATTATAATAATGTCTCTTAGGGTTCCATTAGATTTGAATTGCTAGCGTTTGAAAAAACCACATGATCTCCCAGAAGGCCCCACAGCCTCTATAACGAATGAAATCATCGTAGTTGAAATGTCTTGAAAGGTTTGTCTATCTACACATTTCATTCATTTAATCCCATAAGTGAAATATTATAGGAAAATTACTATTGTAAGTCAAGTTCAGAAATGAGTACAGTCAGTAATAATTGTATTTATTTAGTTAAACAATATTTTTTCCTGAACTAGTATATCAGGAATCCTATATTTTGTCCAGTCTCAATGCATCACCTACCTTTCCAAAATCTGTTACAACTGGTCAGTTTAGTGTGAGGTAGATTCTTACTCATTATCCTTATAGGATTATAATACATATAATAGCAATATTCTTTAATGTCTTCTCCGATATATATACATGCTAATGGCACAGTGTAGTACAAACCTTACTTACTATGGCATGTTTAATGACTAATCAGCCATGCATTAAGCAGCTTTAAAGAATGTTACATTAGATACCACTCTGCCTTATTTTATGAGGACCAAAACTGGCAAGACATAAGTTAGGTGAACAACAGAAATCTGTTTTTATATCATTTAATTAATTGTTTGTAAAAGACTCTCTTTAAAAGAAATGGGTTTTCACCATATTTTACCACCTTAAAGATGAAAACAGCTATGGTCCAGAAAAACACTAATGAGAGTGGGGGAGCTAGAAAAATAATAGTTTATTTAGTAAAAATTGCAGGTCTTCTCATTGAAGTCCAAGAACTATGAAGGAACTAATGATATGGGGGAACAATAGAGAAAACTCAGGGGGAGTACAAAGCGTTTGGGTCCTTCGGGTAATATTGGGGGGGTGGGTTGGTTTTTATGGTGGAAGGATGGTGTAGTTCTCTTTCAATGTTTATTCTTGTTTGAGCAATAATTTTTTTCTGGAGGAGGAAACTGTCCAAGATATATATTTATATAAACTGGTCCTAATATATATATTAATATTAAACTGTCCTAATATATATTAATATAATGTCCTTAATATAATTAACTATAACTCCTATAATTAATATACTGGCCTATATATGAATATTAACTGTCCTATGATATATAACTGTCCATATATAGATAATACTGTTCAATATATAGATTAATATAATTGTTCATGTATTATATGCCCGAAATAATGAAACTGTAAAATGACATAAGGTTTTGTTATTGACTAACATAGGGGATAGTTCTTGGAGAGTTCTCATTGATAGGGATAAGACGATCTTCCCTGAAAACCTTTCTCACAAAAAGACTATAGGACTGGTATTGAGTTTCAACCAATACCACCAGGTCATAATTGGCACAATCAGAGCAAAAATTTTTTAGAAAGAAAAGTTATTTCAGCGTTTATGTGACAATTTCTGCGAATGCGACTCTTACAAATAACCCCAATAGTTTATATGGTGAGTGAATCTGGGAGAAAAAAACTCGTGCTCGGATAATGAAATGTGGGTACAGTTTTTTTATTAATAGGATCACCTAAAATGTACCAGTATTTCATGACTTCAGAGCAAGATACCACACAAATCCATAAGGTGTTTATCTTAATAGACACAAACCTGTAGGGAATGTCACATGCAGCCATCGTGGCAATATTTTCACATTATTACTGGATATCTAATAGTGGGTCTGGGGCTTGATTATAAATTCAGATGGTCTAGTAAATTATAGCCAAACCAACTCCTGTTTGCCTTCAAGTACATTAACCTCTGAAGAACAAATATTTAATGATCTCCATATTATTATTATTATATTGATTTAATAGCGTCATCATTCCGTAGTGCCTTACAATTACAGTATACATTCACATCAGGCCCTGTCCCGAAAACTTACAATCTAAGCACATTTATTGGAAACTTACAACCTATCAGTATGTCTTTATGATTGTGGGGGAAACCGGAGTGCCCGGGAGGAAACCCGTGCAAGCACGGGAGAGAACATACAAACTCCTGCGATGTGTCCAAGGGTGGAATCGAACTCAGGACTTTCAGCGCTGCAAGGTATCAGTGCTAACCACTGAGCCACAGTGTGAGGATGATTAGGAGCATTCAGGGCCGGCCTAGGATAAATAGCACCTGTGCAAGATTGGTTACTAGCGCTAGCACCCCCTCCAAAACACCCCCTGGGCACACACAATACGCTGCTGAATGCTGCTTGCCTTTGCCTGCTTAAATCAGTCTGCCACCTGCACTGTCTTCAGTATCTGTAGTGCGTGCTTGGTATATCCTGCCTACATCATTCCATAACAGTACAGCAATAACAGGGAGATTCAATAAATTTCTTATCATTAAAAATGGTGCTAATTTGCCCCAACTCATCAGAATCTTATTTAATATTTGAAAGCCAAATCGATTGGTTGGGGCCATATTAGCACCATTTTTATACATAGGCATGTTAATGCACAGACACAGCACAAAATACAGACATCTTAAGGCTTACCTGTGTTCTGGCTTTGTCTGGGATAGTTCTGATACATTTGATCTGCAGGGCCGTAACTGGGGGGGACCAGTGGCAATGATGCCAACAACTTTGACCTACAAGTCAGTGACGTAAGTCTCTGGCTGGCGTACATCCTTACATGCAACCTGTGCAGCCGCACAGGTCGCCCATATCAAAGGCCAGCCCTGGGAGCATCCAATCATCAGGCATTTTTAATATACATTAACAGCAATGTCATGCATGAATTCAGGTCAGATTAGATAAAGTAGACCAGAGTGTTGAATATAAAAAAAATCGAAGTCGGAAGACTTATAAAAACTTTTATTTAAAGGCGAGTAAGCCCAGAAATAAAGAATGTGTATAATAATTGAAAGAAAGTATTGACTCCATATATCCATACGGAGACAGTATCAATGACATGGTTTTTTCCGTGTTGAAAGTAAAAGTTTCCTTTCTTCCATAAAAGCAGCATAATGGAAAAACGCGGTGAACAGTACATGAACAATGGCTTCCATCTCTTAGCCTTTTCCACCTCTGGGGAATACAGCTGGACTATTTTCTTGACTCTCACTGATTACCTAATGGTGTGACTTTAAACATAACGATTATGTGCTAGTCTGCCTGGCACACACAGCTGCAACCCCCATGTACTTCTTCCTATGTAATCTCGCTGCCCAGGACATTATTTTTGTCTCTGTGTCCTGCGAAGCTAATGGCCATCACGTTACAGGAGATCCAAGGATTTCCTGTTCATGGCTGAGAATACAGGTGTTTACATTTGCCGTTTGTGTTGATTTAGACTTCTTACTTCTAGCGGACCATGGGTTATGACCGGATATGTGGCTATTTGCGCACTACGTTACCATTTGATCATGAACACTAGGCTGTGTGTTCTGCTGATGGTGACATATGGGCTTTTTGTGGCTAATGGGCTTTGCTTCTCTTTGCTTCTATCGCATGTCGGTTTTGCAAATCACATGACCTGAATTTTTTCTTTGGGACATTAAAATCATGCTGGGATTTCCTGTGGTGACATCACACCTATAGTGATAAACTGGTATCATTCGAAGCCATGTTTCACTGGGTTTCTTCATTTGCATTGACTGTCATCATCTACATACGTATCACACAACTATGTTAAGAATTAAAAACATCCGCTGCCAGGCTCAAGATTTTTTCCAGCTGTTCCTCACATCTCACTGTCGTGTTGCTTTTCTGTGGGGACGAGTCTCAGTTGTACATGAAATCAGACTCTGGGGACTCTGGTAACAAAACAAGCTGCTTGGCCTAATCTATGTCGGCCTTGTTCCAATGGTGAATCCGGTAGTATACAGCTGAGAAAGCACAAAAGTAGATCTCTACAAAGACAGTCTATGCCCAATTCATGGCAAAGAGGTGCTGCTATAGACAAGAGTAATAGCATTTCCGTGTTATTAAGGGGCATTGTCATGTTGATTTATTGCCCATAAACATTCTAGTATAGCAGTTTGGTCTATTAAATCATATATTTATATCTACCAATACACAGGTTGTTACTTTTTCAGGCCTATCACCAGTTTACCACTCAAAACCTGAACAACCCTTTTACTTGTTGGGACCAGTTGCTCTGGATGAATCTCCAGTAAGTGATTCATCTGGTGGTTCTGGATTGAATCAATGTGATTTTTCTTCTATGTTTAATATTCTTTGTTGTTTGCGTTTATGTGGCCCAGGTCTGGAAAGGCTTGTACTGTGTTATATAATATGACATTATCTAAAAGAGTTTACTTACAAAAATCTTAAAATGACCATAGAGACACTTTTAGGCATCTATTTGTGGAAAAGACACCAGTTATAATTCTCTGTTATGTTGTTGTAGTGGGAAAACCGATGCTATCTTAAAATAAAATACATTGTAAAATAGGGATGGTTGTGATATTTCCACCCAAACTGGTTTTTAACATTACGTGTTTACGGCACACGAAGTCCCAATCTGCTTTACTCACCTGGAACAAACCCTGCAGGTTCATCATAACAGCACTGGGAAGCCATTTTGGGCAGATAATATTTGTAAGTTCCATCATGTCAGACTCCTACTGATCCTTATTGTTAGTCCTTAAAGGATAACGTGTATTGCTTCGATGCATTTTTTTTCTTAAATCACTTCGTTCATTAGTGTATGAGCATGCTTGCCCTCAAAAAAAAGTCTGGTCAGATGGAAGGGGAAAGTGGTTTAAAGAAGGAGGGGGATACTGAGCCTGAGCAAAACAAGTACTGGATTGAAGCATGCAGCAACACATGTGCTACTACACATTTTATATAGATCTTTTAGTACAGTGCCCTTTACGAAAACAGGTATTTGTAACTTTTTTAAAACTTTAAAATCAAGTTTAGATTAGTTTAAATTTACAAGAGTATTGCACAGGAATTTATCAGTTAATGTACAATTTAAATAAACCTATATATACCAAATTATTTTTTTAACAAGCCTAACACCTCAAAGGAATAGTTCAATGCAATAGTGAACTATTCCTTTCTACTTGATTTGACCTGGGAGGTAAGGAGCTATGCCTACCTCTGTTATTAATCGCTGTGAGAGAGCCAGGAACGAAGCTCAGAAAATCTTAGACTTTCGCGCGATGCAGCGAGGGCCGCTCTGACAGTTCCCGACTGCTTACTGGTTCTGTTCTGCTGTTAGCGCGCATATTGGGTATGCGCGTTATAGCGTAACAGAAGCAGGCAGCAAGTCGGGAACTGTCAGAGCGGTCTACCTCCCATTCTTCAATCAAGTGTTGGGTAGCTGGAACGAAGCTCAGAAAATTTACCTTTTCGACGCAATCCAGCGGGGAGCTGGATCACGTGGAAAGTAGATTTTTGAGCTTCGTTCCTGGCTATCCAAACATTGATTGAAAACGGGAGGTAAGCATAGCTCCTTAACCTCCTGGGCTTCAATCAATGTAGAAAAAGGAATAGGTCACTATTGCAGGAAAACTATCCTTTAAAAATCACTGGCAATGAAACAAAACAGTGTTGAGGCACAGGATATATAAATGACACTCAAAAGTGAGCTAATCCTGCTAACAGTGTAATCATATAAGCATCAAACCAAAAGACAGGAAGAACCCTCGGTTACCGCACTCAAATTGAACAAGTAGATATGTACAACCCTTTATTTTCAACCACAGACTGGGGTATAGTGTGAACATTACAATTTTAAAAGCATTATAAAAATGATATTTACACTGAGATATTCCGATAAACAACCAGCTCCCTGGTCCACTAAGTGTAGTACAGGTGCATCCCCCATCACTGAACTCACAAATAAGCCCCCTAGTTAGTAATTATAGCATAATATATAAGGCCATACATTATCTTTACTGAGTCACTAGCAGGATGCCGTCACCAAGTTCAAGGGAGGGAAGAGCCCAGGACCGAGAGCAAGGAAAGGGCCTACAGAAAAATGCTGGACGCGTCTCGCCCTTATACACAGGTCTTCTAACAACATTGCTTGGTACACACATGGTGAGAAGTGGCGCAGTATTCAAACAGTGTAGCGCGTCGCGATTTATACGCATTGGCGCACACAAGATGAGTTACTTGACGTTCTCGGCGTGGTTAATCCAAACAGCGCACCCAAGAGCCAGTCAGGTGGCAATCAGCGTTGGGAATCCGGGAAGATAAGTCACAACCGGGACACACCCACTCTAAAGAGCGCCCAATCAAAAACCAGATAAAAAGCACAGAATCAATATCAGTATAAATAACCAAGTAGATTTCTAGTTCAAATAGCCAAGCACTAGGGAATATTCTATATACAGCAAAGGGAAGTTCACAAAGCATATGCAGATAAATATACTATTGCACAAATACAATTGCCATATATGTATTGCACACACAACTATGCAATCCCCCCCCATATATTGCACTATATATATGCACAATACACTACGCACATTATGCTATTGCATACAAAATATACTTTTTTATTTTTTGTTAAAGGGTATCTCACTGATTAAAAGTCACCTGGGTTGTAAGGATAGATATTGTGTAAGGTGGATATGTACTGCAGTACTCCTGTGTCTTTCAGCAGTATGTTTAGAAGAAATCACATGAGGTTTCCCCCACCGAACGCTGTGGATGTGTGCAGGTCGCCCCCACTCTTTCATGTGACTGCCTGTCTGGGAAATGTTCACGATCGCGCGTTTTCCTTTAGTGCGCCGCATGAACCAGAACCGTGAGAGGATCCGTCGGCGGTGCACTGCTGTCGTGTTGATCTGACTGGTGGTTTCGAAACACCACACACACACACAGGGGAAGCACACACCCAGGAACTGCACAACTTTCCTATGTTTCCCTGCTGCTTAATCAAACAGCAGGGAATCTGGGAAAAAAAGGTTAGGGAGACAGCTTTGGGGGATGGTTGTCCTTTAAAATGAACCAAAAATGCTTTTTTCATCAGTGGAGATACCCTTTAAGGTAGAACAAGTTGGTGGATATAGCTGTCAAATATAAGGGAATAGTAACCCCATTTCCAATAGTTAAAAGTATCCTATATATAAGCATGCGAACAAGTTCACAGAGGCAATGTATTACAGGTAAGTATACAATGCAACAAATTTGTTGAGGTAGATAAGTCAGATGAACATTAGCGGCAATGTACGGGAATAGGAGCCCATATCCAAAAGTGATCAGTCTCCTATATACAGCAAGAAAAAGTTCTCAGCATATACAGGTACATATACTATTGCACATAATTATACACACTAGGTATCCAAAGATGATCAGTGCATCAGTAATGAGGTTATGCCATATCATATCAGTGCACAAGATAATATAAGCACAAATCATTAAGGATCCCAAGTAAATAATAGTGATGGCAAGATAGTAATCTATAAGGCATCCAAGTACATGATAGTGATGCAAATCGAACAATCCATCCATAGAGTGGTAGCAGCGAACAAATAGAACAAATGGTATATGTAGATATAGGGATTCAATGGAAGGGGTCAAAAGAAAAATGTGGGTGGTTATAGCAAGGTGATAATTCTCCAAGTCAAGGAGGTTGATAATTAAAAATAATGATCCGTTGTGATTACTCCACATAATAGTCCAGACGTATCCTAAGGTCAGTGTGAGGAAAGGAACAACAGAGGCATCTTCTCAGTCTCCAAATAGAACAACGGTACAAAGGTGCACAGGTATGAGTATTATCGTAGATTGGTTCAGTGATGGGGCCCCACTTTGGTGCATATGTCCAATATACATCCATGACTTGGATAATGGAAAATCTAGATTGTGAATCTGCAGAACGGGTAAATAACAGTTCCAAAGGTAAATAAACCTTAAATTCACGGTGACAATTAGGGTAAGTAGAAGTCATCATGGTTGAATACAGCAGTCTCAAATGAAGGTGTATAAAGTCAGAGACTTGTTAGTCCACATAGAACATAAACTCCACCTACTCTCGTGGAACAGAAGCTTTTGTCCAGGTCACCCTCGCAATGTTCACAGAGACCCTCTCTAAACCAAAGGTTTCAAGTCCTTATAGGACCCCCTGTGTGGTCAGGAATGTGTTGTGCAATGGTCGTCAAGGTAACGCCTTCAAGTCTACGTCTACTGAGCCAGTCTAATGTCAGAAATATGTTTTGCCAACCTGTGTTTAAATTTCTGGCAAGTTTTACAACGTATAAAAGGCCATTGGCGGCATGGTAACATAGACTAGATTTTTTTTATGGGGAAAACTGTTACGGCCATTTGAATCCCGTACCTCGGTAGTTTGAGTGCATGAATGTGGCAAAAGGTACAACATCCACATGGGAAGGTCCCTTTAAGTTGTTGGGCCCCAGATATGGGGTGCTGTCAGACCTGATATGTATGGCTCAGAGTCCACATATGTCGCCAAGCTCTTTACTTTTCTAGCCGTGGTGTGAGGGCTATTTGTAATGAAGCGGACAATAATCTACATTTGTGATGATATGCCACGATTTCCAGTGCAATCCTTAAAGCATCCCATTCCCTGCCAAAGGCCGTGATGTACCTAATCACCCTAGTGTCAGCATTTGAATATTTAGGTTGGAGTAACTCATCTTGGGAAAGATGTCCAGACTTTTATGCGTTCAGTCCTAAAAAAACCCTGCATGGAACCTATCTGATAGTTCCTTGGATTCCTCTTATAGTCGGCATCAAGAGAACACATTTCCTAAGTCTTAAGAACTGGCCTTTAGGGATGGATTTCTTAAGGGGTAAAGGATGGGCACTGTTAAGTGTATCAATGATGGTCATGTTGTCGATGTTGCTTGCGATCGGTGAATAAGTTTGTTACCCGTAAGCGACTATGACATCAAGAATTCCACATAGTGGAAGAGATGGTTGTATGTGGGAAAATGTTTAAGGATCATTGTTGTTAAGGCATCCAATAAAGTCACATACGAAGCTGTCTGGTACCGCTCCAAAGAAAAAAGGCACTCATCTATGTAGCAATACCAGACCGCCACATAGGAGTTGATTTGAGGCACCAGGTCCTCGGTAAAGACGTTGTCCCTCTCCCACCACAACCCAAGAACAGGTTGGCGTTATGAGGGAGCGCATCGAGCACCCATAGCAGTGCCCTTCTGTTGCACATAGTATAGTCCGGTCAAAGAGGAAATAATTGTGCCTCAATGAAATAGAGTAGACTCAATATGAATCCATGTCCTCGTAAGACCGCACTTCTCCATTTGTAGAAAATAGATGACAGTGTAAGCCAGCTTCATGTGAGATGTTGGTATAAACTGACCCCATGTTGCATGTCACCAATAGGCACCCTGATGGTACATCAATGCCATTTATTTTAAAGATAAAATCATTAGCATCCCTAATGTAGGAGTCCAAGGCATTGACATGCGACTGGAGATGCCCCACACAAATATACAGGGTTGTTGTCATTAAGTCCCCCAAGCAGATAATGGGCCTACTGGTTGTTCTCTGATGTTTTTGTGGACTTTAGGTAGTAAATAAAGCATGGGGGTCATGGATGATGGCTAGTAATAACGTTGCCTCTCTAGGTGTTATCAGTCTCTCTTGTGCATCATCAAGTAAATGTGGAGTTTCTTGCGAACACATTTGTAAGGAAGGGAGCAGTTTTAATTGTCAGTATAGATAGCTGTCTGGCTGCCTCATTCCTATAAAGGTCGTCGCGGCCAGAGTACCTATATTACCCCCTTTGTCAGATGGTTTGATGATACATTACCCAGCTTTCAATGCTTTCAATAGGCCTCACATTTCAACCTTGTCAAAATTGTAACCACACGAGAGTCCGCACACATTTTTCAATTCCCAGAAGTGGGATTCCGAAATAAAATAATTTGATACTGGGTAGTCCGACAAGGGAGGACAGATGTGACCTTAGGCTTGAACTTACTATCCTCCTGACTGGGTGTGTCCTGTAGCAATGATTGAAGTACTTCAAGATTGTGTCGTCTTCCGAATGGAAGAACGCCTTAAGAGCCAGTTCTACCCAAAAAAGGTTTTGGTAGCTGTACATTTATCTACCCCTCTGGTTGGCAGAAAGAGGGACCCTGGATATATACTGCTTTTGTAAGGGTGTGTAAGTTCCCTTGCTGCATGTGTGTCCAAAGACTGCGCGCCCATTTGAAATCCCAGGTGTGCGTTTTTAAGGCTGAGAGTGGGGGGCCAAGTGTGGGGTTCTTCACAATAGTGTCCTTATATGTTTTTTTCTTGCCCCTCCTGATCTTATCTGCAGGGCGATAGTCTTAAAAGAATTCTCGCCTCTAGGGTGTCAGTGTCTACGTCCTGTGGTGTTTGCACCTCTAATGGGGTCTACGTTCCCGTGCCTTAGTTTTATACAAGGGAGCCGTTGTATTCGTGTACGAGTTATTACCCTTGGCTCCACAAAGATTGTGACTGTTTGGTAATCCTTTTGATCTCAGTGTAAATGTTTTTAATGCTTTTAATTTAGTGTTCACACTATTAGACCCAGTTCGTTGTTAAAATAAAGGTTTGTACAATATCTTTTTAATTGAGTGCGGTACCTACTTCCTTCTTTTGGTTTGATACCTTAAAAATCACTGACATGTGCATCAAGAACCCCTTTCAAGTGTAAAACCCCATGCCATATAGGGGTAACCAAGTGTTATACACTTCTTGTATGTGGTACAATTGCAGCGTCCCCTATACAATGCCCCTTAACCTAAACTGGGTATCATAAGGGGCACATTTCCCTTCTTTTCCAGGTAGCGCAAAGCTACGGTTCTACCTTCCTCAATACTGTCCTTCATTCGTCTTGTGGAAAGGTAAGACGTGGTTTTTACTATTTAATCTCCCGTCTTTGGATTAGCACATGGAAGATTTACAAGATGTTTATGCTAATTTACAATTATATTGCATATTACACAAATATTTGTTTTTAAAAGTTTGTTTTAATAAAGAGCAAACTTTTGTTTTTTAAATTTGTTGAGTCATTTTTTTTACATTTGTGTGCTTGTTTACAAAAAAGACTGTAATGAAATAGAACAAAAGGCCTTTCCATTAAAACTGATGTGCATAAATTACATTTACAGCTATACATACAAGGATTGTGAGGGAAGCACTCCATATACGGTAATTTACAACTCACATTTAGCGGAAGTGCTTATTGACTTGGTCCAAACATTTATTACATACCATAGAAAAATAATCATATGCACATTCCTAGGCCCCATTGCAATATTATTATTACTGCACACTGGCATACATATATAACAACAGGGGTTTAGTAACATTTCTGTGACGTACACATGATGAAAAGCCTTCCAACCACGTCTAACGGTAACCCCAGTCTGGAGTGGGTTTACGGTTTTATTCCATTGTTTACTGTATACATTGTTTCTTATTTCCTGTATCACTGTAACATGTTTAGTGTTATATATATCTATACGATATATGTTTACCTGGTTAACATTGTTTTTAGCTGTATTTATTCTATACCTGTATATATGTTTACCTGTATACATGTTTACTGTCTCTTATATTGTTTACCTGCCTAATTGTTTAGGCCTATATATGTTGTGATTGTATGTTGTTTTACTTCTACCATTGTTTATTTGCTGTTATATTGTTTTTACCTAGTTGTATCTACATTGTAGCTGTATATTTATTGTTACCTGTATACCTTGTTTACCTGTATGTATTGTTACCTGTATGTATTGTTTAGCCTTATGTAATTGTACGTTGAAAGTGTCTGTATTCGTTTATTGTTTACCCATTTATGTAATCTGTTTACCTGTCCTGCTATTGTTTAACCTTGTATTGTCACGTTACCCTGACTATATATTCTTATACCTGTATATATTGTTTACCTGATGTATTGTTTACCTGTCACACATTGTTTTAGCTGTAATATTTGTTTTACTCTGTATATATTTCTTGTCTGTGTAACCTGTAATACTTGTTAGCTTGTATAGATTCTATATATTTGTTTACCTGTATCGATTGGTGTAGCTGTATTTTATCTTCAAAGGTATATATATTGTTTTACTGAGCATTGTTGTACCTGTATACAGTGTGTTGTGTATACTTACTTTCTGTTATATATGTTTACCGGTTATTATTGGTTTAACCTGTTGTACTTGATGATTTGTTTACCTGTATGTATTGTACTTTTATAGGTATGTTTACTGTCTCCAATGTTACCTTATGTATATGTTTACTGTATACCGTATTGTTAGCTTTGTATATAGGTTCGTATAATATGGCGTCTTACCTGGCATATCCATGTGGTAGCTGTTATTGATATTCTTACCTGTATCTATTGTTCACTATGATTGTTTACCTGTATGTATCCCTGTCTTCTACATTTTTTAAGCTGTATATATTTTACCTGTATTTCTTTTACATGCGTTGCTGTTATTATTGTCTCTACCCTATATTTATATTGTTTTACCTCCTGCTTATAGTTTAGGTTTTTATCTACCGTATATATGCATTTACCTGTCTGTACATTGTTTTAGCCGTATATAGTCCTTTTTCAACCTGTATACCATTGTTTACGCTGTAGAGTATGGTTCTCCCACTCCTGTATATATTGTTTACCTGTATGTAGTTGTTTACCTTTTAATCTTGTTTTACCTGCTATTACATTGTTCTACTGTATAGATTTCGATACTGTATGACCTCTGTTATAACCTGTATATCATCGTTTACATGTCCCTACATTCGTTTTCACCGGTACCTAATTGTTTGATCCTGTATATTATGGTTTTATCTGTTATGATGGTTTACCTGTTTATTACATGGTTTTTTCGCGTATATATTCTATCCTGTAATATTGTGACCTGTATGTATTGTGTTTATACCATGGTGTTAATTTTTGGACCTGGCTAAATTGTTTAGCTGCTCAGATCTTATCACCTGTATAGATGGTTTACCCTGTAGACTACCTTGTCCTTCCGCTGTATCCTATTCTTTTTATACCTTGTTATACCGTTTTTAGCGGTATATTTTCCCCACACATTGTTTTACTCTGCCTCTTTCAATTGTTTAGGTTCGTATATATTCTTAGACCTTGTATATATTCTATACTGTATATATATTGTTTATCTGTATACTCACTTCTATACTGTTATACCTTTGTTTTTACGCTGTATATGTGCTATACTCGTATTTGAGATTTGTTCCCTACCTGATACAGTGTTTAGCTGTATTATTTACTAATATTGTTACCGTATACTATGTTTACTTTATTCTATAATTATGTTTACCATATACGTACCTTATTCAGCTTGCCACTGATACCAGGGCCAATTACTGAAAACGTTAAATCACAATTTTATCTGCATAATGCCGGTTATATGTAAGTTTTGTTATTGTTTGGTAATACAAGTGTTCTTGAAACATTATACACAGATGATGGGCGAT
Source organism: Hymenochirus boettgeri (assembly GCA_019447015.1). Lineage (NCBI taxonomy): Eukaryota > Metazoa > Chordata > Amphibia > Anura > Pipidae > Hymenochirus > Hymenochirus boettgeri. The sequence continues at coordinate 24,646 of JAACNH010003724.1, forward strand.
TAGCATCTACATCTGAAACAACCGGGTCATTGCGTTTGTCGCAAAATTCATGCAGATTCCATAGCAAATGATTGTGAAGTCCCTTCCCCCCTCTGCAACATAACAGGATTTCTGCACGAATGTATATGCACCACATCCTTGGAATGTTTCCTAAAAGAAACTTTATATTGATTGTGTGTTGGGTGGGTACATAACTCATCAGCTCAGATTTCTATGAGGTTCCAACCTGAATAATCCAGTGCTGTTTGTCGTACAAGGCAAACAGGACAGTCGTATTTTCTCGTTCTGCATTTATTTACCCTACACACAACAAATCCACATGACTTGAACAGTGGGCAGGTTAGGTCATTGATTCAATGATGAAAAAATACTGCCTCCCTCTCTTTTATGAAAAAGGCATATGATCTTGCTACATGAACTTCCCCTTTAGCCCCCCCAAATAACATTTGCATGTTAGTGTTATTGTTTCAGTTGAGGAAATCTATTAAATTGTTAAATTTTTCCCTAAATAATTCACTTACTTGCATATAAAGTTATCTACCACAAGAGATATAAGTCTTTTTATGTAGAAAACCAACTGGATTTTAACATAATAATCCTTACTGACTTAGTCGTTAAAATTGTGATTTGAATCAGTTTGATTTTCAATCATTTAATCACCCTTGCATATTGATTTACCTATGTGTGAAATAGTATGTCCTCCCATCAACTCCTTCACACACTAACATTTACATTTATTTCCCTCTTTTCCCTATGCGCCTCCCCATGTATTTCATCATTGTGATTACATAAACTGACGATCACCCCATCACAGGACATCCCTAACTATAAGTCTATGTCATGGGCTAACTCACGATGGTAGGGACTCTTATTACTCTTGTGGCAAAGCCAAGCCCAATTCTATTCTATATAATGTGTCATATATTTATGTACTGAAACTTACCTCTACTGCTATTTACTTACCCCTTGTATGAATTTACTGGATTTTTAATATCGGTTACAGATTGCCTCTGCCGTCCCAAGTGGCGCTTTATAAATACACATATACATACATAACATTTATCTGCAGGCATTGTTCTTCCCATGTTTACATTATTTACCCCTGTCACCCCATTTAGCGGTAAACAGCAGGGGAAGACGCATTCTTGCGACATGTACCATGAACTCTAGTTACGACCAATTCATCTCAATTTAATTAACCATGTTGGATTTGTTCACACTTCTCTACAAACTACGGGGGAGTTTTTGTTTTTGTTTGTGGGAGGTGATGATAATTTCGATTCAATTCAGCTCCCTGTGACTTTTCATGATGATGTACCACAGACGTATCATAAGAAGCTGCTCATACTTCAAACAAGCATTTGGCATGCAACATTTTGGTCAGAGATGGAGAGATTGAGAATTTCAAGCAACATACATCATCACAGCTCATTTTATTACCCCTTCAATGATGACAACGAGTCACCAAAAGTGGGAAAAACCTCGAGTGAGTTATGCATGAGCAAGATCCTCTGTGCGGGTGTCCATACAAGAAAACTATGAAAAGAGCCTACGGCCACTGTGACATTTTGTGAATATTTGAAAATTCAGATTGATTAAGTTGACAGAAAATGGTCTTCACATCTTTTTCAAAGGTTCGATCCAGATTTGTCACACAGGAATAATCGGACTATTCGTAGACGCACAGTACTACACATGCCCAAATGGCTTTGAAACTACTACGTGTAATCTGACAAAACTGATCGGCAGTCTCGGAATTCGACGAGATTTACTACCCAGCTCACTTTTAAGGGAGCACAGAGATAAGGTCTGATACGAATTCTTAATTCAACAATTACATGTGATTGTCGGATAATTCAGAAGAAACACACTGCTTTTGAGGCACAGGGGCGACAGCCCAAGTCTTAGACTTGTGAACTCAATTAGGTCGCTTGACGAAAATTTTTTTTTTCCCCAGGCCAGTACCTCCATCTCCACACCTACCGAGCCCAATACCAGTCAATTTAGTGGAACAACCACGAGTCTGTCCAGTTGGATTAAAAATACCTGTGGCTATTGCCGACTATTTCAGAGAAACAGACCACACAGGTTTTTGTAAGGAAGGCCTACGACGAGCCCAAACTACCCGGTCCCTTCGATAGACTTTTCCAACCATATTTGGTCGACCAATTTGACAGAAAAGTTCAGGCACCAGTGCACAGTCAATCTTGAAACCTATCATGCCAACCGACCAGGAACTACCACATCAATTTAACTGGACCATAGTCTGTTGGATGAAACAAACAGCCATGGGACTGCACAAATTTGGCGCTATTGAAAGCGGCACGACCTTGTTCCAACAATTTGCAAAAATCAATAAACATTTCACAACATCGATTTGGTAGAGGAATCGAGCCATTAAAAGTTCGCGGTCAAAAGAAAAAGACCTAGCGCCACAATTATTACACCCCGGGGCCGGCTTCCCTCATCCACTCTATCCTCCCAACCAAAAGACTACCACTCAATTTATCTGACAATAGTGTGACCGTTGAAAAAATCGGTGGTACTGCCAACATTTTGGAGCAGTTGATCACACAGCCTATTGAAGGTGGCACGAGCGCCCAAAAATTACCTAAAGGTTCAATAACCTTTCCAACCGATTTGGTAGAGATATCAGCCAAAAAGTTTCGCTCAAAGCAAAAAGCGCCTAAGGCCCAATTAACACGAGACAAACTTCCCCCTATCCTCCCAACCAAAAGACTACCACTCAATTTATCTGACAATAGTCCGACA
>JAACNH010003725.1:0-19883 GCA_019447015.1 Hymenochirus boettgeri
TCAGTAGGTGTGTGTACCTGTGTCTGTGTAGGGTGGGGGGATGTTTTTGCATTTTGCTATAAAACAAAACCTCAAACTTCATTCTGAGTAAATACAAATATTTTATTGTTGTACTTTTCTTTTGCAATTTTAGGACTTTTGTTTTAAAATTGTATGTGTGTGTGAGTGTGTGTAGTTTTTGTGTCAGAGACACACAGTGTGTAGTTAGTGTAGCTACACACCTTCACACACACCTCCATTTTAAAACCCAAGTCCTAAAATTGCAAAAAAAAGTACAACAAGAAAATATTTGTAATTTACTCAGAATGAGTTTGGTGTTTTGTTTTTATAGCAAAAATGCAAAAACATCCCCCCACCCTACACAGAACCAGTACAACACACACTGACACACATCCCCCCCTCTACACAGACCCAGTACACCAACACCAAGCTGATAACATCCCCCACTCTACACAGCCCAGTACACACACCTACTGACACATCCCCACTCTACACGACACAAGGTACACCTCCTACTGATACATCCCCCACCCTTACAACAGACACAGTACCACCCACCCACCTATGATACATCCCCACCCTACACAACACAGGTACACACACTACTGATACTCCCCCACCCTCCACAGCGCCAGGTAACACACACCCCTACTGATAGCATCCCCACCCCCTACACAGACACAGGTCACACACATATGATACATCCCACCCCCCTACACAGACCATGGACAACACCCTACTGATAATCCCCCCCCACCCTACAACAGACACAGGTACACCACCTACTGATACAGCCCCCCACCCTACACAGTACACAGGTACACACACACCTCACGGATACATCCCCCACACCTACCACAGACAGGTACACCACACCGTACTTACATCCACCTCACCCTACACAGAACACAGGTACACACACCTACTGATACATCCCCCAGCCCTACACAGAACAGGTACACACACCTACGTGACACATCCCCCCACCCTAACACAGGACACGGGTACACACTACCTACGTGATTACATCCCACCCTACACAGACACAGGTACAACACCACACCTCTTGAATACCATCCCCCACCCTACCCAGACACAGGTAACACACACCTACTGATTACATCCCCCACATACCACCATACACAGGTACACACACCTACTGATACATCCCCACCTACACAGCCACGGTTACACATACCTACCTGATACAATCCCCCACCCTACACATGACAAGGTACACGCACACTATGATACACTCCCCCATCCTACACATACACAGGTAAACAACACCTACTGAACATTCCCCCCCCTACACAGACACGGTACACACACCTACTGATAACATCCCCACCCTACACAGTGACCACAGGAGCACACATACTGATACATCCCCCACCCTACACATACACAGGTACACACACCTACGATAATCCCCCACCCATCACAGACACAGGTACACAACCTACTGATACATCCCCCACTCCTACACAGACACAGTACACACAACCTCACTGATAATCCCCCATCCCTACACAGAACACGGTACACACACCACTGATACTCCCCACCCTACACAGGGACACAGGTAAAACCACACCCCTACTTGAACATCCCCCCTTCACACAGACACGGGTACTACAACCACTGACTACGATCCCCAACCTAACCCTACACAGACCACGGTACAACCATACCTTACTGATACCTCCCCCCCCTAACACATACACGTACACCACAACTACTTATTCCAATCCCCACCCTACACGACACAGTTACCACACCTACTTAACTCCCCCACCCTACACATACACGAGTTACACACACCTTACTGATACATCCCCATCCACACAGGACCACATGTACAACAACCTACTGAACATCCCCCACCCTACACAGACCAGGTACACACACCTACGATGTACATCCCCCGATCCGTACACAGACACAGGTACAACACACCTACCTGATAACCACCCCCAGCCATACAGACACTGTACACCACACCTTACTGATACATCCCCCACCTACACGACTGGACACAACTAAGATACAACCCCAACAGACGGTCACACCCACCCTACTGATAAATCCCCCACCCTACACAGACACAGTGTACACACACCCCTACTGAATCCCCACCCTACACAGACACAGGTACACACACCTACTGATACATCCCCCCCCCCCACCCTACACAGACAGGTCAACACTACTTGATACATCCCCCACCTACACAGACACAGGTACACACACCTACTGATACATCCCCCCCACCTCACATACACAAGACAACATACCTCAACTCTATACTGATACATCCCCCACCCTACACAGACACAGGTACACACACCTACTGATCACATCCCCCACCCTACACAGACACGGGTACACACACCTACTGATACATCCCCCACCCTACACAGACACAGGTACACACACCTACTGATCATCCCACTCACACACAGGTCACAACCTACTAGACACCACCCACCAGACCACAGTACACCACCTACTGATACATCCCCCCCCTACACCACGTCACAACCGAACATCCCCCACGTCCAACACAGTACACCCTATGAACATCCCCCCCCTACACAGACACGTGGTAACACCCACCCTACTGGATAATCCCCACCTACACAGACACAGGTACCAACACCTATAGATACATCCCCCACCCTTACACAGGGGACCACAGGTACACGACCCCTACGGATACATCTCCCCCACCCTACACAGACACGGGTACACAACTACGGCATTCCCCACCTACGACAGGTACACCACCCCTTCACCCCTCGACAAGCCGACAAGGGTACACACACCTACTGATACATCCCCCCCCCTACACAGAACACGGGTCACACACACCTACTGATACATCCCCATCTACACACAGACACGGTACACCCACTACTGATACATCCCCCACCCTACACAGACACGGGTACACACACTACTGATACATCCCCCACCCTACACACAGACGCGGGTACACACACTACTTGATACATCCCCCACCCGACCGACGGTACAGCACACCTACTGATACATCCCCAACACTACACAGACACCAGGTACACACACCTATGATACATCCCCCCCATACACAGACAGGGTACACACAACCTACTGACACATTCCCCCACCCTACACAGACACAGGTACACACACCTACTGATACATATCCCCCACCCTAACACAGGACACAGGTACACCACACACCTACTGAGACATACCCCCTAAACAGACACCGTTACACATTAGAACATCCCACAAGACGGTACACACACCTACTGATATCACTACAGACCGTTTCCCCACAATTACTCCCTCATAACAGACACAGGTACAACACACCTACTGATAACATCCCCCTACAAACCGTCACCCCACCAACTGACACCCCCACCCGACACAGACACAGGTACACCCACACATACTGATACATCCCCACCTACACAGACACGAACACACACCTACTGATGACCATCCCCACCCTACAGACGGGAACCGACATCAGGGTACACACACCTACTGATCACCTCCCCCACTCCTACACAGACACAGGTAACACACACCTACTGATACATCCCCCACCCTACACAGACACAGGTACACACACCTACTGATACATCCCCCACCTACACAGAACACAGGTACACCCACTTGAACATCCCCCACCCTACACAGACACAAGGTACACACCTACTGATACATCCCCCACCCTACACAGACACAGGTACACACACCTACTGTAACATCCCCCACCTACACAGACACAGGTACACACACCTACTGATACATCCCCCACCCTACACCGACACAGGTCACACACACCTACTGATACATCCCCCCCCTCACATACAACACGGTACACCCCCACCTACTGAACATCCCCCCACCTACACAGACAAGGTAAGCACAACACCTACATGATCCACCTAACAGACCACAGGTACACAACACCTACTGATACCTCCCCACCCTGACACAGACACAGGTACACACACCTACTGATACATCCCCCACCCTACACAGACCACGGTACAACACACCAACTAACTAATATCACCCTAAACAGACACGGGTAAATACCCCTACTGATACTCCCCCACCCTACCAGCACAGGTACACAACCTACTTACATCCCCACCCTACACAGACACGGGTACACACACCAGCCTCTGACAACATCCCCCCACCCTCACAGACACCAGGTACACAACACCTAACTGATACATCCCCCCCCTACCCTACACACTACACAGGTACACACACCTACTGATACATCCCCCATCTACAACAGACCGAGGTCACACCCTACTGATACATCCCCACCTACACAGACACAGGTACAACACACTACTGATTACATCCCCCACCCTACACAGACACAGGTACACAACACCTACTGATCACATCCCCCGCCCCCACCCTACACAACACGGTACACACACCCTGATACCCCCACCCTACACGAACAGGTACACACACCTACTGATACATCCCCCACCCTACACAGACACAGTGTACACACACCTACTGATACATCCCCCACCACACAGACACAGGTACACACACCTACTGATACATCCCCCATTCTACACAGACACGGGTACACACACCTACTGACACATCCCCCACCCTACAACAGACACGGGTACACACACCTACTGATACATCCCCCACCCTACACAGACACGGGTAAACACATACCTACTGACACATCCCCCACCCTACACAGACAGGGTACACACACCTACTGATACATCCCCCACCCTACACAGACACAGGTACACACCCTACTGATACATCCCCCACCCTACACAGACACAGGTACACACACCTACTGATACATCCCCACCTACACAGACACAGGTACACACACCTACTGATACAGCCCCATCCTACACAGACCACAGTACACACCTATGATACACCCCCACCCTACACAGACACAGTCACACCATACGATACTCCCCCACCCTACACAGACAACAGTACCACACTACTGATACATCACCCCTCTACACAGACGACAGGTACCACACACCTGACTGATACCATCCCCCACCCTACACAGACACAGGTACACACACCTACTGATACATCCCCCACCCTACACATACACGGGTACAACACAGGACACATACTGATACATCCCCCACCCTACAAGACACAGGTACACACACCTACTTATCATCCCCCACCCTACACAGACACAGGTACACACACCTACTGACATCCCCACCCTACACACAGACAGGTACACACACCTACTGATACATCCCCCACCCTACACAGACACGGGTACACACACACCTACTGATACATCCCCCACCCTACACAGACACAGGTGATACAACACCACACCACTGATACATCCCCGACCCTACAAACACAGCACAGACACACCTACTGACACATCCCCCACCCTACACAGACACGGGTACACACACCTACTGATACATCCCCCACCATACACAGACACAGATACACACACCTACTGACACATCCCCCACCCTACACAGACACAGGAACACACACCTACTGATAATCCCCCACCCACACAGAACACAGGTACACACACCTACTGACACATCCCCACCCTACACAGACACGGGTACACACACCTACTGATACATCCCCCACCCTACACAGACCACGTAACACACACCTCTGAACAACCCCCACCCTACACAGACAACAGGTACACACACCTACTGATACATCCCCCACCCTACACAGACACGGTACACACACCTACTGATACATCCCCCACCCTACACGACACGGTACACACACCTACTGATACATCCCCCACCCTACACAGACACGGGTACACCACCTACTGATACATCCCCCACCCACCAGACACAGGTACACACACCTACTGATACATCCCCCACCCACACAGAACACGGTACACACACCTACTGATACATCCCCCACCTACACACACACGGTACACACACCTACTGAAACATCCCCCACCCTTCACAGACACGGTACACACACTACTGAATACTCCCCCACCTACACAGACACAGGTACACACACCTACTGAAACATCCCCCATTCTACACAGACACGGGTACACACACCTACTGATACATCCCCCACCCTACACAGACACAGTACACACAACCTACTGATACACCCCCCACCCTACACAGACACAGGTACACACACCTACTGACACATCCCCCACCCTACACAGACACGGTACACACACCTACTGAATACATCCCCCACCCTACACAGACACGGTACACCACCTGACATATCCACCTACACAGACAAACACACCTGCTACAATCCCCCACCCTACACAGGAACAGGGTACCCACACCTACTGATACATCCCCCACCCTACACAGACACGTACACACACCTACTGATACACTCCCCCACCCTACAACAGACACAGGTACACACCACCTACGATACACCCCCACCCTAACAGACACGGACACACACCTACTGATACATCCCCCCCCTACACAGACACAGGTACACACACCTACTGACACATCCCCCACCCTACACAGACAACAGTACACCCACCTACTGATACATCCCCCACCCTACACAGACACAGGTACACACACCTCTGATACATCCCCCACCCTACACAGACACAGGTACACACACCTACTGATAACATCCCCCACCCTACACCAGACACAGGTACACACACCTACTGATACATCCCCACCCTACACAGGACACAGGTACACACACCTACTGATACATCCCCCACCCTACACGACACAGGTACACACACCTACTGATACATCCCCCCCCCTACACAGAAAGCATAGTACACCAAAACCCCCACCTAATGAACACCCTAAACAGCACGGTACAAAACACCTACTGATACATCCCCCCACCCTGCAACAGACACAGGTACACACACCTACGATACATCCCCCACCCTAGACACGAACACATGTACAACACACCCTACTTGATACACCCTAAACAGACACAGGTAAAAACACCTACTGATACATCCCCCACCCTACACAGACACGGGTAAACACACCTACTGATACATGTCCCCCACCCTACACAGACACGGGTACACACACCTACTGACACATCCCCCACCCTTCACAGACAACAGGTACACACACCTACTGATACATCCCCCACCCTACACAGACACGGTACACCACCTACTGATACATCCCCCCCTTCTACACAGACACGGGTACACACACCTACTGATACATCCCCCACCCTACACAGACACAGGTACACACACCTACTGATACATCCCCCACCCTACACAGACACGGTACACCACCCTACTGACACATCCCCCACCCTACACAGACACGGGTACCACACACACTACTGATACATCCCCACCCTACACAGACACAGGTACACACACCTACTGATACATCCCCCACACCTACACGACAGGGTAACACCACCTACTACAATCCCCCACCCTACACAGACACAGGTACACACACCTTACTGATACATCCCCCACCCTACACAGACACAGTACACACACCTACTGATACATCCCCCACCCTACACAGACACAGGTACACACACCTACTGATACCTCCCCCACCCTACACAACCAGGTACACAACTACTGATACACCCCCACCCTACACGACACAGGTACACAACCTACTGAACATCCCCCACCCTACAACAGACACAGGTACACAACACCTACTGTATACCCCCCACCCTACACAGACACAGGTACACACACATACTGATACATCCCCCCCTACACAGACACAGGTACACACACCTACTGATACATCCCCCACCCTACACAGACACAGGTACACACACCTACTGTATACATCCCTTCCCCCCCCTACACAGCCACAGGTACACACAACCTACTGATACATCCCCCACCCTACACAGACACAGGTAACAACACCTACTGATACATCCCCCACCCTACACAGACACAGGTACACACACACTACTAGAAATCCCCCCACCCTACAAACACAGGTACACACACCTACTGATACATCCCCCACCCTACAGACACAGGTACACACACCTACTGGAACATCCCCCACCTACACAGACTCAAGTAACACACACCTACTGATACATCCCCCACCTACACAGACACTAGGTACACACACCTATGATACACCCTACAGACACAGGTACAACCTACTAACTCCCCCACCCGCACAGACACAGGTACACACACCTACTGATAATCCCCCACCCTACAACATACACCGTGTACACACACCTACTGATACATCCCCCCACCCTACACAGAACACGGGTCACACAACCTACTATACATCCCCCATCCTACACAGACCAGGTAACACACACTACATTATCCCACACCCTAAACAGACACAGTACAAAACACCTACTGATACATCCCCCACCCTACACAGACACAGGTACACACACCTACTGATACATCCCCCACCCTACACGACCAGGTCACCACTAATGATCCCCCTAACAGACCACAGGTACACACACCTATCTGATACATCCCCCACCCTACACAGACACAGGTACACACACCTACTGATACATCCCCACCCTACACAGACACGGGTACACACACCTACTGATACAACATCCCCCACCCGCAAGAGACCACGTACCACACACCTATGAATACACCCACACACACACAGGTACACAACACTACTGATACATCCCCCACCCTACACAGACACAGGTACACACACCAACTGATACATCCCTATACCCATCCAACCTTTACATTTTAGATATATTTATTTTTGCACCTTTTGCTTTTGTTTTCAGAGATTGCTCTGTAGGGTCCAACCCATAATGCCCATGGTAATACTCGCTGTCAGCCACCAGATGGCAGAATAATCTGCCCCTAACACTGCTAGCTCACATTCCAGCAGGTAAATTTGAATTTAAGGGATTGGTTTTTGCCTAGATTTGGGTGTGGCCATAATATGCTAATGTCGGAAATTGAGGCGTGCTACGAATCTATTGAGTGGTAATTTAGCAGCGGTTGTTGTACAGAACCTTTTATAATTATAATATATATTTTATATTTAAACATAATGATTCACTTTGATGGAACTCATAAAACAGATTTAATGTGATGTACAGTTAATTTCCATTAAAACAGTCATAAACCAACTGTAACTGAGATGAGATTATTTCTTCAAAACGCTGTAAAATCTCCAAGTCTGAATCACAGTCTAGAACACAGGGTGATATAAACCTAGATACCTGCTACTCCCAGCATCCTTAGCCAGCCATAGTAAAACACAGCAAGACCAGTGGCCAAAGAACCTTTCAAATTGTTTATGGTTCTATTGGAGTTTGTGTGGGTTTTGCTATTGCTGCATTGGCCTGACACGTTCCTTTACGTTTCTTACAGGTACAAGGAACCCCTACTAAATTTACATCATATTTACATTTTTCTACTAATGACATCATCTCTACATTTTTCTGCTAATGACATAATTTCCTCATTTTTCCACTTATGACATCATCTCTACATTTTTCTGCTAATGACATCAGTTTTACATTTTGCCTTCTAACATTTCCATAGAGAAGTAATGTAATTAATTTACAGGTTAGCGGCCATTACTGTATCAATCGATTGAACTGTATTCTCTGTTGATCAACACACTGAAACCTGTTTTTCCCGCTTTCAAACATTACAGAATTATTTTCCGAGCAAGTTAGAGGAAGACCTTGTGTTCTCTGGAAAGATTTTACAACTGATCACAATTTATTACAACCTCCAATTAATACAAAAATTGTGGAATCACTCCAATTAGGCTAATTTACAACTACATTTAGCGTAATTGCTACTGATCTGGTCAAACATTTATACAAACATATAAAAGAAAATCAAATGCACAGTCCTATTCCCAATAACAATATCATATTTATCTGTATATACAGTATATCTTATATATATAACCATAGAGAAAGATAAATCAATGCCATTCCTAGGCCCCATATAATATCTATCTGTATAGACGTATAATCTATTATATATTAAACATAGAAAAGATAATCAATGTACATGCCTAGGTCCCCATACAATATCATATTTATCTGTATATACAGTATATCTATATAATATAATAAACATAGAAAAGATAATCATGTACATTCATAGGCCCCATACAATATCTATTATCTGTATATACAGTATAATCTATATATATATATAAACATAGAGAATATAAATCAATGCACATTCCTAGGTCCATACAATCTCATATTATCTGTAATATACAGTATATCATATATATATATCAACATAAAAAAGATAATCAATGCACATTCCTAGCCCCCAGAACCAATATCCATATTATCTGCACACTGGTCATACTTTATGACATAGAAAGATAATCAATGCCACATTCCCTAGGCCCCATACAATATCATATTTATCTGTTATACAGTATATATATATATAATAAACAGCGAAAAGATAATCAATTTACCTTCCTAGGTCCCATACACTATCATATTATCTGTATATACAGATATCTATATATTTATATAAACATAGAAAGATAATACAATGCACATTCCTAGGCCCCCATCCAAATTCATATTATCTGCACACTGGCATACAATTATAACATAGAAAAGATACTCAATGCACATTCCCTAGAGGCCCATACATATCCATATTATCTGCACACAGGCATCATTAATACACATAGAAAAGATAATCAAATCAATACACATTCCGCTGGGCCACAGGACAATATCATATTATCGCACATTGGCAACATACATATAAAACTAGAAAAGATAAATCATGCCACATTCCTAGGCCCCATACAATCCATACTATCTTCACACTGGCATACTTTATAACCAGAAAAGATAATCAATGCACATTCCTAGGGCCATCAATATCAGATTATCTGTATATACAGTATATCTATATATTAAACATAGAGAAGATAATCAATGTACATTCCTAGGCCCCATACAATATCATATTATCTGTAATAATTATATATAATATATATAAACATAGAAAAGAAATCAATGTCATTCCTAGGTCCCTACAATATCATTTATCCTGTAAATATCAGTATATCTATATATTAACATAGAAAAGAGAATCAATGTAACATTCCTAGCGGCCCCATACAATAAATATCATATTAGCTGTATATACAGATTCTATATATATAAACATAGAAAAGATAATCATGCACATTCCCGGGCCCCCATACAATATCATATATCTTGTAAATCAGTAATCTCTATAATATAAACATAAGAAAAAGAATAATCATGCACATTCCGAGGGTCCCATACAATATCATCTTATCTGTATATACAGTATATCTATATATATAACCAGATAAAACATATCAATGTACATTTCCTAGGCCCCATACAATATTCCATATTTCTGTATATACAGTATTCTATATATATAAACATAGAAAGATAATCATGCACATTCCCGGGCCATACAATATCTAGGATCTGTAATATACCAGGATAATCTATATCATAATAAACATAGAAAAGATACTCAATGCACATTCCTAGGTCCCATACAATATCATATTATCTGTAATATAAAGTATATCTAAATTCTATAATAACACCATAGAAAAAAGAATAATCAATGTTTAACTTTCCTAGGCCCCCCATACCAAAAATTATCCCATATTTTAAATTCTTGTAATATTACAGGTAATATTTCCTAATTTTATATTAACATAAGAGAAAGAATAATCAATGCCACATTTCCCCTAAGTCCCCCCCCATAAAAAACATTAATCATATTACAATCTTGTACACATATACAGGTAATATATTCTTTTTTATATATATAAACATAGAAAAAGAATAAACAAATTGTCCACATTCCCCTAGGACCCCCCCACAAATAAACAAATATCCAATATTAATCTTGTATATACAGTAAAATAATCTATAAATATATAAACATAAGAAAAAAGATAATCCAATTGCACATTCCTAGTTTCCCCCCCCCCACATTCAAACTATCCAATAAATTTATCCTGTAAAATAATAACAAGGTAAAATATCCTATTATATAAATAAAACATAGAAAAAGAATCATCATGGTAAAAACATTTCCCCCCTGTGCCGCCCCCCATACAAATTTATCATATGTTAATTCCTTTTTGGGTTATATACAGTAAAATAAATCCCTATAATAATATAAAACATAAGAAAAGTTAATCAAATGCAAAAACAATTCCCCTAGGCCGCCCCAATCCAATAATCATATATCCTGTCTATAAAGTAAAAATAATATTAAATTCTCATTATATATAAACAGAGAAAAGATAAAAATTTTCAATGCCCCACAATTTCCCCCCGGGCCCCCCCATAACACAATATCCAAATTTATCCTGTTCAAAATATAACATTAAAAACTAAATTCTAATATATAAATAACATAGAAAAGATATCAATGGTTTACAATTTCCCCTTAGGCCCCATACAAAATTTCAAATATTTTTATCTGGGTATAATACCAGTTACATATCTTTTAATATATATAAACCATAGAAAAGATTTTAATTCCAATGTAAAAAAAAAAAAACATTGCCCTCGGCCCCCCCAAACAATAAATCCCCATAAGGTTATCTGTAAATATACAGTAAATATCTTATAATATAAACATAGAAAAAGAATTAGATCAATGTTAACAATTCCCTAGGCCCCAATAAAAAACATTTTTTAATCAAAATATTAACTTGTATAATACCCGTATAAATCTAATTAACATAATAAGAAACCCATAGAACGAAAAAATAAAAAATTAATCCAATGTGTAACCATTCCTAAGCCCCCAAAATACAATTCAATATTATCTGTATATTTACACAGTATTATCTGTTATTATATATAGTAACAACAATAGAAAACGATTAATCAATGGGTAACACATTCCCAGGGCCCCCCCCCCCCCAATAAACAATATCAATAATTTAATTCCTGTTTTATAACAAAGTATATCTATATATATAAACCAGGAAAAAAAGTGAGTATCAAAAAAATTTTTACAGTTTCCTAGGCCCCCCAATACAAAAATAATTTCATTATTTTAATCTGTATTAAATACAGTAATATCCTTATATATTATAACATCAGAAAAAGAATAATCCCAAAATGGGTACATTTCCCCCTAGGGCCCCAATGAACAATTAATCCAAAATAATTAAAAATTCTTGGTTAATCTACAAGTAAACATATCTATATTAAATATAAAAACATAGAAACAGATTTAATCAAATGTAAACATTCCCTAGGCCCCCCCCGCCCCAATTACACATAATCCCATAAATTTAAATCCTCTGTACAATAAATACAGTAAATTATGCCTAATTAAACATATCTATAACAATAGAAAAGATAAATCAATGGGTACCATTCCCTAAAAAGGCCCCCCCACTTACACAACTACTCAAGATTAAATTCTGTGTATTAAATACAGTTAAAAAAAAATTATTCTGTTATATAATAATTATAAAACCACAGAAAAAAGAACATTTGTAATTCAAATGTTCAAACACATTATCCTAGAGGCCCCACACTAACAAATCTCCCAAAAAAATATTATTCTGTTTTAATTAACAGTAAAAAACAAAAAACAAAACTATCCTTAAAAATAAATATAATCAAAACCATAGAAAAAAGAATGTAATCAATGCCCAACATTCCCCCCCCCTAAGGCCCCCCGTAAAACAAATTAAAAAAAAATCAAGATTAAATCCTGCC
The DNA here is from genome assembly GCA_019447015.1 of Hymenochirus boettgeri. Classification (NCBI taxonomy): domain Eukaryota; kingdom Metazoa; phylum Chordata; class Amphibia; order Anura; family Pipidae; genus Hymenochirus; species Hymenochirus boettgeri. The sequence continues at coordinate 13,771 of JAACNH010003725.1, forward strand.
CCCAAAACCAAAAAACTGGGCCCCATACCATTTTTTATAAAACATAGAAATAATAATTCACCTCCCATAATAATGGGAAAGTCACAATTAATGGATGTTTCCAAACCGAGGCGAAGCGAGAGGAAGGGGGAAGAGAGTGTATAAAGCAGTAAAAGTCAAGTAACAGTCCCCCCCCCCTTAGATGGTTTTTTTGGAAAGGTAAACATTTTGTAATGGATGTCCCCCACCAGGCCCGAAGCGAAAGACACGCAGGGCCGCCCGCCTTTTTCTTTTTTTTATTTTTTTTCTCCACGGTTCCGGCCCCCCGCCAGAACAGTCCCCCCCCTAGATGGGGAAAGTAAAAAATTTAAATGAATGTCACCAAGGTTGAAGCGAGAGATGGGAGAGAAAGTTGTTTTTTTTTTTTTGTTTTTTATAAGGTTAAGGATAAACAAAGTCCCCCCCCCCCCCCCCTTAGTGGGAAAACAGTTTTTCACAATTAATGGGGAATTTTTTCAAACCATCCGAAAAGCCGATAGGAAGGGAAGAATAGTTTAATAAAGGGTTAGGATTAACCAAGTTTCCCCTAAAGAATGGGAAAAGTAAAAAAAGAAATTAAGGGAATTTGTTCACCAGTCGCACCTGAAAGAAAAGAGGGATGAAGCGTTTTTGTACCACTCAACAAGGTACGGGCCTTTAGACAAAGGTCCCCTAGACTTTTGTGTGGGGAAGTATTTAATTTGGCTGGGTTCCCAGGCCCTAATCGAGAGAGGTAGAGCGTTTGTATAAAAGGTAGTCAAAAATAATAACACGATCCCCCCCCCCCCTCTGAAATGTGAAAAGGTCCACCCATTAATTTTCCCTTGTTCACCCGAGGCCCCCGAACCCGAGAAGAGGGAAAAAGAAAAGTTTTTCAATAAAAAGGTTAGGATAACACAGTCCCCCTAAAATGTTGAAGTATAAATGGATGTCACCAGGCCGAAGCGAGAAGAAGGGAGGAGGTTTTTAATAAAGGTTTAAGGAATAAACCCAGTCCCCCTAGATGGGAAAAAGTTAACCAAATTTAAATGGGATTGTTTCGCCATTCCGACAGGGGAAAATAGGGTCAGAAAGAGGGTTTTATAAAAAAGGTAGGATCACCAGTTTCCACCTAGAAGCTTTTTTTTGAAAACGTTAAACATTTCAAATGGACTTGTCCCAACCCACCGGGCGACGGGACGAGCGGGCGACAGCGGGAAAGTTTTATAAAAGGTAGAGGATAACCAGTCCCCCTACCGATGTGGGGGAAAAAAAGGTTAAACAAACTTAATGGATGTCCCCCCCCCCCCCAGGCCAGAGTGCAAGAGCAGTTAAGCAAGGTACCGGAAAAACCCAAAATCACAAAACATGTTCCCCCCCCCCCCTTAAGGATTGTGAAAAAAAGTAAATTTAATGGAAATGTCAACCCAAAGAAGCTTCTACAGTTTACTCGCTCCGCTTTCCCTCCTCCCGTTTCCCGCCCTCCCCAGGTTTACGTCCCCCCCTGCCACCCCTTCCCCCCCTAAGATTGTGTTTGGAAAAGAATTTACTGGATGTCACCAGGCCCCCCCGCAGGGAAAGAGAGGGGAAGAAGCGTTATGACACCAAGGTGTAACAAAGGATCCACCAGGGTCCACCCCTTAGATTTTGTGTAACAAGTCTTTAATGGACTGTTCCGCCCAAAGAGGGGCCCGAAGGGAAGGAGGGAAGAGGCATTTTTTATATAATATACAGTATATACATGGGAACAGTATAGATGGAGTACATATATAGACAGTGTATATTACAGTATAAGGTACAGTATAGTATAGGAAACAGGATAGTTATAAGTAACTCTATAAGCACGTGTATATTACAGTATATTACATAGAGTATATGAACAGTATAGTATTGTATACAGTATATAGTACAGTGTATAGTACAGTATAATATACAGTATAGCTATGGAACAGTATGGTATGTAACCGTACCAGTATGAGTTACAGTTGTAGTTACACCAGATAATGTACAGTTATAGTATATGGGAACAGTATAGTATATAGTACTCTATATAAGCACATGATATTACAGTATAATGATACCGTTAGTATATGGAACAGTATAGTATGTAGGACAGTAATATAGTACGTGATAGTACAAGGTATAATATACAGTTACTAGTAAATGAACAGTAGGTATGGAGTACAGATATAGCACGTGTTAATATTACAGTATTAATATAAAGTTATTACATGGAACAGTTGAAGTATGGAAGTACAGTAATAGGAACAGTGGATATACAGTTCTAATATACAGTCTGTACAAGGAAACATTTATAGTATGTGTTACAGGTATATAGCACTGTATATTATTACAGTATAATATGCAAGTAGGGAGTACAATATATAGCCTAGGGATATTACAGTTAATATACAGTTATTAGTATATGGAACAGTGTAGATTGTAAGTACAGTTTATAGTACAGTGTATATTACCGTATAATCAGTATAGGTATATGGAACAGTATAGGGTAGTACAGTTGTATATTCGTTCATATAGGATATGTACCGTATAATATACAGTATAAGTATATGAACAGTTAGTATGTGTACAGTTCTATTACAGTACAGTATAGTATATAGACAGTATAAATACTAGTTATAGTAGATGGGTTTAACAGTATATATGTAGTACAGTGTAAGTACAGTGGATATACAGTATAATTACGTAGTATATGAAACCAGTATAGTGAGTAGTACAGTGTATATTACGTCAGATATAGTATAGAGCTAAAGTATAAGAGTATACAGTATAGTATAATGGAACAGTTATAGTATGTAGTACAGTTATATATTACAGTAAGTATAGATATAGTACAGATAATATACGTATAGGATTGGTTACAGTATAGTAGTAGTTACAGTTTATAGTACAGTGTATATTACGGTTCTAATAACAGATAGATATGGAACCAGTATAGTGTTTAGTCAGTGTATATTACAGTTCAGATAGTATATATACAGTATAGTATAGGGAACAGTATATTAATGTAGTACAGTTTTATTACAGTACAGTATTAGTAGATCGTACAGTATAATATACAGTTTTATAGTATATGGATACAGTATAGTATGTAGACAGTGTCTAGTACAGTTCAGTATTAGTAGATAGTACAGTATAGTTGTATTACAGTACAATAGTAATTATAGTTACAGTCTACTATACAGTATATATATGGGATACAATATAGTAGGTAGGACAGTTTTATTATACCTGTATATTAAGTATAGTATATACAGTATAGTATATGGAACAGTATAGTGTGTAGTACAGTGTATATTACAGTTCAGTATAGTATATAGTACAGTATAAAATACAGTTATAGTTTATGGAACAGGTATTGGTATGTAGTAAAGTTAGTTTATATTACAGTAAGTAGTAGTTATTTGTGGTTGTATTAGTACAGTATAATATACAGTAATAGTATATGGTACAGTATAGTACCGTAGTACAGTGTATATACAGTGTATATTACAGTATACTAGTACAGTAGTAGGATATGGAACAGTCTAATGTGTAGGACGGTATTTACAGTTCAAGTTAGTATATGTACAGTTATAAGATACAGTAGAGTACATGGAACAGTGTAGTATGCTAGTAAATTTATATCAGTACAGTTAAAGTATCAAGTACAGTATAATATACAGCATATTATATGGACAAATTGATTCAATACCAGTGAAACTTGCTTACCATTCCTTTTTGGTAGGAAAACTCATCCAGCTTTTTTATTAAACTGACCAATGAACCTGCCATAAACATACACTGGAGAAGACAGTTTCATAGCTTTACCTTCGTCACAGTGACAACACCCTTCCAACTCTACTTGTATGTATCAATACCATAATTTGTAAATTCCTTGTTTGTGGAGAAACTCAATCCAGCTTTTTATTAACTGACCAATGAACCTGACCATAACAACGTCCACTGGAAGACAGTTCCATGCTTTCTACCGTTCTCACAGTGACAAACCATTCCCAAACTTACTTTAGTATCAATACCAGTAACTTGTAAACATTCACTTGTTTGCTAGAAAACTCCATCCACGCAGTTTTATTAAACTGACCAATGACAGCTGACATAACAACGTCCACTGGAAGACAGTGCCATAGCTTTAGTATTCTCAACAGGACAACCCTTTCCCAACCACTTTATGTATCAATACAGGAACTGGAACATTCCTTGTTTGTAGAAACTCATCCAGCTTTTTATTTAAACTGCCAATGAACCTGCCATAACAAAACTCCACTGGAAGACAGTTTCCATAGCTTTACCGTTCTCACAGTGACAAACCCTTTCCCAACTATTATTATGTATCAATCCAGTAACTTGTACATTCCTTGTTGTAGAAAATTCATCCAGCTTTTTATTAAACTGACCAATGACTGCCATAACAACGTCCACTGGAAGACAGTTCCATAGCATTACCGTTCTCACAGGGACAAACCTTTCCCAAACTCTACTTTAGTTCAATCCAGTAACTTGTAAATTCCTTGTTTGTAGAAACTCATCCAGCTTTTATTTAAACTGACCAATGAACCTGCATAACAACGTCCACTGAAGACAGTTCCAAGCTTTACCGTTCTCACAGTGACAAACCCTTTCCGAGCTTGAAGCAAACCTCTTTCACCTCAAGTCTTAAGGGATGTCCCGTGTTCTCTGACATGTCATTGGTGAACAATGCCCCAATGTTATTGTATGGCCCGTTAATGATTTATACACAGTAATCTATCCCCACCAAGCGCCTTTTCTCCAGCGTACAAATTGTAACCTTTCAGTCTCTCTATATTCAAGCTCCCCCAATCCCCTTATAATTTAGTTGCCCTTCTTGAACCCTTTCCATTTCTAAGATGTCCTTTTTACACAGGATTCCAAAATTGCAGCATATTCCCAATGAGGCCTACCAATGCTGGAAAGAGGGAGAATACATTTCCTCCCTGAATCCAAACCCTGCGTTATACACAGACAAACCATGGGGCTCTGGCTGTTGCCGCCTGCACTGCTTGCATCCTTTAAGTTTGTTATCACCAAAACTCCAAGATCCCTTTCAACAGGGATTCACTAACACAGAGCCATTTATAGTATAAGTAGCACAAGGATTTTAAGTCCAAAATGCATCACCGTACATATCAACAGAATCTCATCTGCACTTAGGCAGCCCAATGGACAATCTATCAGTCCCCCTGTAACGATTGGCACATCCTCTGAAGTTTTTTAATGGTCGACACAGTTTTGTGTCGTCAGCAAACACAGAAACTTGCTGACAATTACCCACTTCCAAATCATAATAATAGATTTAAAAGAAGCGATCCAACAGAACCAATCCCCCATAACAGGGACATGGAAGTTGTGGGGCGATGTGATCAAATCCCAACTGTCACTTTCTGTATGAAATGCACCTGGGTCCAACGCTACGTGTGTAGTTTTTGTGTCAGAGACACACAGTGTGTAGTTAGTGTAGCCTTGGACCCAGGTGCATTTCATACAGAAAGTGACAGTTGGGATTTGATCACATCGCCCCAAAACTTTCCAATGTCCATGTATGGGGATTGGTTCTGTGTTGGGATCGCTTCTATTTAATCTATTTATTAATGATTTGGAAGTGGGTATTGTCAGCAAGGTTTCTGTGTTTGCTGACGACACAAAACTGTGTCGACCATTAAAAACTTCAGAGGATGTGCAATCGTTGCAAGGGGATCAAGATAGATTGTCACATTGGGCTGCTAAGTGGCAGATGAGATTTGATGTTGATAAATGTAAGGTGATGCATTTTGGACTTAAAAATACTTGTGCTACTTATACTATAAATGGCTCTGTGTTAAGTGAATCCCTGTTGGAAAGGGATCTTGGAGTTTTAAAAGCTGGATGAGTTTCTGCAAACAAGGAATGTTACAAGTTACTGGTATTGATACATAAAGTAGAGTTGGGAAAGGGTTTGTCACTGTGAGAACGGTAAAGCTATAGAGTTGGGAAAGGGTTTGTCACTGTGAGAACGGTAAAGCTATGGAACTGTCTTCCAGTGGACGTTGTTATGGCAGGTTCATTGGTCAGTTTAATAAAAAGCTGGATGAGTTTCT
>JAACNH010003726.1:0-27414 GCA_019447015.1 Hymenochirus boettgeri
ATAGATAGATAGACATAGATAGATAGATAGATAGATAGATAGATAGATAGATAGACAGACAGAGTTAGATAGATAAACAGACATCTTTTTCCAGGAATGTTTTTAAGCTATGATGTCAGTTTTATTGACATCATTTTTTATGACAGACCTGAACGATAAGAATAATTGTCAATCTGTAGAAAGTTGTTCTTTATCTTAGTTATACAATAAAGAACAATGCATGGTACCTGCCTATAAATATGAACCAGGTAATGTTATGTATACTCTAGTATGGGATTCCAATAGTGAACAGCTATAAACAAGGTAGATGCCAGAGTTGAACAGAATGAGTATGAATGTGATAAACCTATACTTTATAATAATATACATACAGAACGACCTATATTGTATAATAATATATATACAGAACAGCCTATACTATATAATAATGTATATACAGAACAGTCTATACTATATAATAATATATGTACAAAACAGCCTATACTGTATAACAATGTATATACAGAACAGCCTATACTGTATAATAATTTATATACACAACAGCCTATACTGTATTAAGATGTATATGCACAACAGCCTATACTGTATATACAGAACAGCCTATACTGTATAATCCTGTATATACAGAACAGCCTATACTGTATTAAGATGTATATGCACAACAGCCTATACTGTATATACATAACAACCTATACTGTATAATAATGTACACACAGAACAGCCTATACTGTATAATCCTGTATATACAGAACAGCCTATACTGTATAATGTGTATACAGAACAGCCTATACTGTAAAATAATGATATTAGCAATCATTACTAATGCAAACTGCCTTTGCCCATACACACAACAATCCCTTTTGTACAATATCAGAATATCTTTGGACTGTGCGCAGCCAATTGTCTGATTTTTCCCCTGTTGGCTCTATTAGAAAAATTGGTTCATACAGTTGGTATTGTATGTATGGGTTAAACCCTCCCCCAGTTATTTGAACCCAGTCAGGCAGAGTAAAATGAATTATTTATACCTCTGAATAAACATCCTACATGGAGCTACCAGATTTACTAACAAAAATAAAATATGCATAAAATATGTTACATTTATTCCCTTAAAAACTCCATGGTACATTTGTATTAACAGATAACTTGTGTCATTACCGTGTGAGACTGCCAGGCAAATTAGATTAGATAGTTAATTAGATAGATAGAGTTAGAAAGATAGATAGGTAGAGTTAGATAGATAGACAGACAGACAGAGTTAGATAGATAGAGATAGATTACGACCAGACAGCCATGTTAGATATATAGATAGATAGATAGAGTTGATAGATAGCATATACAGAGTTAGATATATAGATAGATAGATAGAGTTTAGATGATGGAGATAGATAGATATATAGATGGATAGATAGAGTTCGATAGATAGACAGAGTTAGATAGACAGACAAAGTTAGATAGATAGACAGAGTTAGATAGACAGACAGAGTTAGATGATAGCGAATATGAGAGAGACAGACCTATAGAATAGATAGACAAGATGCAATAGACATAGATAGAGAGAAAGAGAGAGAGATAGACAATAGGTGGAAAGACAGACAGATAAAATAGATAACAGAGTTAGATAGATAGACAGAGTAAGATAGACAGACAAGAGTAGATAGATAGATAGATAGATAGACAGAGTTATATGTAGATAGAATCGATAGACAGTTAATAGATAGTAATAGATAGATAGAGTTAGATAGATAGATAAGTTAGATAGATACATAGATAGAAGACAGGAATAGATAATAGATAATATAGATAGATCGAGTTAATAAAGAGTAGATAGAAGATAGAGTTAGAAGATGATAGATAGATAAAAGATAGATAGACAGAGTTAGATAGATAGAGTTAGATAGATAGACATACAGAGTTAGTAGATAGATAGATAGATAAATAGACAGAGTTAGATAGATAGATAGATAGATAGAATTAGATAGATGATAGATAGACAGTTAGATAGACAGACAGAGTTAGATAGATAGCAGATTGAGAGAGACAGACATATAGAGATAGATAGACAAATGCAGATAGACATAGATAGAGAGAAGAGAGAGAGAGATAGACAATAGGTGGAAAACAGACGATTAAAATAGATAGACGGAGTTAGATAGATAGATAGACAGAGATAGATAGATAGACAGAGTAAGATAGACAGACAGACAGAGTTAGATAGATGGATAGATAGATAGACAGAGTTAGATAGGTAGATAGATTGATACATAAATAGATAGATACATAGATAGATAGAATTAGATAGATGGATAGATAGAGTTAGATAGATAGATAGAAGTGATAGACAGACAGAGTTAGATAGATAGTGAGATTGAGGAGAACAGCTATAGAGATAGATAGACAAATGCAGATAGACATGATAGAGAGAAAGAGAAGAAGATAAGCACATAGGGGGAAAGACAGACAGATTAAAATAGATAGACAGAGTTGATAGATGGATAGTAGTAGATATGACAGAGTTAGATAGGTAGATAGATAGATAGACAATAGATAGATAGACAGTTAATTAGATAGATAGATAGAGTTAGATAGATACATAGATAGATAGATACATAGATAGATAGATAGATAGAGTTAGATAGACAGACAGAGTTAGATGATAGATAAGATGATAGATAGATAGATAGATAGATAGATAGATAGATAGTACAGAGTTTAGATAGATAGACAGTTAGATGATAGAGTAGATAGATAGACATACAAGTTATAGATAGAGTAAGATAGATAGATTGATAGACAAGTTTGATAGACAAAGTTAGTAGATAGATAGATAGGCAGAGTTAGATAGATAGATAGATAGACAGATAGATAGACAGTTAATTATAGATAGATCGAGTTAGATAGATACATAGATAGATAGATACATAGATAACAGACAGAGATAGATAGATGATAGATAGAGTTAAATAGACAGACAGAGTTAGATAGATAGATAGATATACAGAGTTAGATAGATAGATAGACAGTTAGATAGATAGAGTTAGATAGATAGATTGATAGAGTTAGATAGACAGACAAAGTTAGATAGATAGCGAGATGAAGAGACAGACATAGAGATAGATAGACTAGAGACTAAAGCTGGGTACACACAGTAACGATAAAGGATCCGACGGTATCGGGGCTTTATCGTTACTGTGTGTACTTCGTTTCCCAAACGAGCGCGCACCGCGAACGATCGTTCGGCCGTACGCTCGTTCGGGAAAGGCCGAAAATTTCCATCGGCCGCGCTAGACTCCTATAGGAGTCTAGCGCGGCCGATGGAAACCCACAGTCCCGAGCGTTCTCCCTATAGAGAACGCTCGGGACTGTGTGTATCAGATCTTTGAAAGATGGCAGACAATCTTGCAGATCCTGTCTTCATCTTTCAGAAATCTGTACTGTGTGTACCTAGCTTTAGAGACAAGATGCAGATAGACATAGAGAGAAAGAGAGAGATAGACAAGGTGGAAAGACAGCACGAGTAAAATAGATAGACAGAGAGAGTGGATAAAACTGAAAGAGAGACAGATAAAAAGAAAGATAGACAAGAGGCAGATAGATAGAGAGGGACAGATAGAGATAATAGATAGATAGATAGATAGAGAGGGACAGGTAGAGATGATAGATAGATAGATAGAGAGGGAAAGATAGAGATAGATAGGGCAGTCCAAGTAGAAGGTACAAGAAGGCTCCCTGGCCAAAGGTGTGGGCAAGCATCTGATTACAACTAAGCACAACAGTAAGTTAAAATGACCATTGCTACCAGTATATAATGAAATTGCCAGTTTACTGTGCCTTTGTGTCATTAATTTGTGTATCTCTGTCCATCTCTTATCTCTATCTCTATCTCGTCTGTCTTTCTTTGTCTTTTTGCCTGTTTATCTGTTGTGTATCTGTGTTTGTCTATCTGTATGTCTGTTGTCTTTTTGCTGTCTCTAATAATTACCTAGTGTGTTGGCTTAATTGGGCTGGAGGAAAGGGGTGTGGCCTTGTAGTACCCAAGAGTCCCTGATTTTCTTAGACCCTAGGATCCCCCTGTCTATAGGTTCCTCTAACTGGATTTCCCCCAACTTTACAAATGGCTTTACATCTGTAATGTTGATGGTAAAGTGTAATCTGTCTGTGGAGAATTGTATGAACATTGCAGGTAAGGACCGCCAGGCATAAGATGTTAAACCCAATTCAATGTTAAATCGATTGTCGAATTACTTTAAACATCTTAATAGGTATGGCTGCTTAAAGTGGGGTACACACAGTAAAGATCCCCCAACACACAGCCCAGAGTGTTGTCCCTATGTAAAGTATTGAGAGAATGTTCGGGACTGCACATTTCTTTCAGCCACGGCCAATCCCTATATTCATCAACTTTGGGAACACTCAGAACTTCGGTGAACACATTACTGATAAAGGGCCAATCCCTTTGGTATGACCGGGCTTCTCAATCTGTGCAGTGCGAAACGCATCCATTTGGTCTTGGAGTGTCTCGCTGCATCCCTTACCTTGGTTATAAACCAGCATTATCTCCTGATCCTCCGACTTTGTTCGAGACTGGATGACTGACGTATGATGGTATGTTTGACTGACTTCCTTTTTAGGGGCTATGACTATATACCAATGATTGTATACTTTTGATTACATTGTGAATATTGATTTTATTTCTTTCACGTTTGCCTGCCTAATATTGCATTTTCCATGTTTCCCTGCACATTCAATAAAGAGAATTTTATATTATTATTATATGAAGTGTACTGGGTTGAACTTTTTTTCTCCATGATAAGTTATAAAACTCAAACCCGGGTTCGAATTGGATTTTACAAGTTTTGAACAAACTCTGACATTTCGAACTTTTCGGATTTCGGACTTTTGAGAATTTTTAAAATTTAGAGAATTTGGGGAAAAGATACATCCATGTGACAAAATTCACCAAAGACAGCTATTTTTAGCAGTGCCAACCCCCTGTGTAATAAGACAGCTCGACAGCACCTAGTGATGTGATGTGTTACCCTTACACCCACTTTCCCTTGCACAATGCTACTCAACAATGGTGTCCAGAGGGGCCAAGCCTGTCTGGCTCCACAATTGTGGCAAACTGCAGTGAGCCTACTCTAACTCAAGTTTCTGCTGCTTTCAAGCTTACCCTTTCGCATGCTTTCCTATATGATGCAAATTAACAAAAATAAAGATTAAAGGGGAAGTTTAGGGCAAAAACTTTTACTTTTAAGAAAAAAAAGCAGTATTTTTTACCCTAATGACCTTAACCTTCACATTCTGAACCTGAAATGTCAGCTTACTAATGTCAACAGCAGGGAATAGCAAGGGATATAAATTCAACAGATTTTTCAAAAATAAAGAGGAAAGAAAAACTAATTAGGGATACATAATAAACTAAACATTTAAAAATAATGACATTTTCCACTGAACTTTTTCCATTTAAGACAGATTTTTAAAAAATATTTTTACCCACTTTTGTTGAGGTTGCAACAAGGAATAATTGCCACTGCATGATGGGTAGATTGCTCCCTTTATAAGAGTAAAAAAGGAATTGTACGCTGATGAAGTGCCAGCTCAGCATGAAACGTGTCAGGCGAGTCCTTTGAGCAATTGATATTTAGTATTGCTATTGCTATCCATGGATGCAAAATCTTTACTATGAAATGCTAACATTTTTACATAATTATGTGAACGGCTCCATCTTTTTCATCTGGGAGGAGGCAGACCTTTTCTTTGGTTTCTATTGCAGTAGATGTAGTTTACTTGGATTTTGCAAAGGCTTTTGATACAGTCCCCCATAGGCGACTAAAGTATAAGCTAAGGTCTGTTAGGCTGGGGTGGCACATTTGTACATGGATAGAAAATTGGTTAATGAATAGGATGCAGAGAGTAGTTGTAAATGGGGCTTCATCATTATGGACTAAAGTGCTAAGGGGTGCCACAGGGTTCTGTGTTGGGCTGCTTTCATTTAATCTATTATGAAAGATTTGGAAGTGGGTATTGTCAGCAAGGTTTCTGTGTTTGCTGACGACATAAAACTTTGTCAACCATTAAAACTTCAGAGGCTGTGCAATCGTTGCAGTGGGATCTAGATAGATTCCCCCTATACTGGGACCTAGTCCACCATCTCCATCTCTATTGACAATATGGTCATTAACCCAGTTGAATCTGCACGCTGCCTTGGAGTTATCTTTGACCCTCCTCTCTTCCTTCTATCATTCATCACATTAACAATGTCACTAGGACCTGTCGTTTTCTCCTTCGCAATATTTCCAAGATCCGCCCTTTTCTCTCTCTCTCCACTACTAAAATGCTCATCCATGTCCTTATAATCTCCTGTCTTGACTACTGTAACATTCTACTACTACTTGGACTCCCGGCCCTCTCTCTCTCCTCTCCAGTCATCTTAAACTCGGCAGCTCGGATCATCTCGCTTTCCTCCAAAAGAGAACCCGAAACCCGATACTTCAGTCCATAGGGTGGTTTCCCATCAAACAAAGAATCATATTCAATACTCTTCTTTAAATCCCTTCTCTCTACTGCACCTCCCTACTTATCTTCTATCTTGGTCCCTTATGTTCCAGGCTGTGCCCTCCGTTCCTCACAAGGAAATTTTCTCCACAGACCCCCACTAACACTGCTGCCTCCCACCTTAAACCATTCTCTCTTGCTGCTACCTACCTGTAGAACTCTCTCCCTCTCTCGCTTTGCCTGGTGACATCCATTAATACTTTCAAATCTAAAATGTTATCCTACCTTTCTGAGCATCAGCAGAACAAATGATTGTTAGCCCTCTTAAGCACTTTGTATCCATCCACCCACTTCAATGTTGATAAATGTACGGTGATGCTGCTTATCTATAAATGGCTCTGTGTTAAGTGAATCCCTGTTGGAAAAAGGATCTTGGAGTTTTGGTGGATAACAACAGAGCCAGCATGTTATTGTCTTGTATAAGGGAGGTATGGATTCAATGAGGAAAATCTTACAAAGCACTTGTAAGGCCTCATTTGAATATGCATGCAATTTTGGAATCCTGTTACAAAAGGACATCTTTGAAATGGAAAGGGTTCAGAGAAGGGCAACTAAATTAATAAGGGGATTGGGAGAGCTTGAATTGAAGAGAGACTGGAAAAGTTACAATTATGTACGCTGGAGAAAAGGCGCTTGCATGGGATATGATTACTGTGTTAAATACATTAACGGGCCATACATAAACTATCGGGGGCATTGTTCACCAATGGAACATGTCAGAGGACACGTGGACATCTTCGTCTTCAAGTTAGGAAAGCGTTTTTCACTGTGAGAACAGCGCAGTTTTGCTGAAAAGCATACTGTGCATTTAAATATGGCCTATAGTAACCATAACCACTAAACATTTAAAAAACACATTGGGGTACCTCTCTGCCATACTGTATAATCATATGAACAGTCAAAGGGTCAAAGGAAGTCATTTTACACATAACATATAACATATATTTAATGACTAAGTCTTATAATCACGTTCCAATAAGTGTAAAGTGTAAATCTACACAACCCCAGGGGGCATCTACAAGTATGGTTTGTAGCGGGTGGCAAAGCGCATTATGCCAGCTGCATGGGTAACCTATGAAAGTGGAGACAATTGGAGCAGGATGTGTTTTTGTGGCCATTGACAAGTAGCAGGGGGAATCCTCAGATAGTTAATTTGGCAAACCACATTTTTGGGTTATTCCAATAAGAACGTTTTTAGATGTTTTTCCATAGTTTGGTTACTATATCCCTGCTGTTTAAATAAAGGATGTTTCATGTTTTACAATCATTTGTTTTAGTTTGTGCTTTTCAAACCTTGGCTTTTCTTGCACAAGACTTGAGGGTAGATGGTGTAACAGGAGCTACAAACTGACATCTATCTCCCTCTGTCACTTGGACTCAATTAACTTTTTGCGTAATAAATTTGTGCACAGGTCACAAATGGTTTGCATTGGAACATAAAGGACAAGATGTTTACGCCCTGAGTGCTTATAAAAATTCCTGGTGGAAGTAGTGAAACCCTTACTTTGTGAGCTTGTACAAGGCTTGTATACAACCAGTACGTGGCATATACCATTCCCTACTCAATGTTATGTTACACACTTCTACACAAACCGTACTGTGCATATACCATTCCTTGCTTAATGTTATGTTACAACTCTTTCACAAACCAGTACTGTGCATATACCATTCCCCAATTAATGTTATGTGAAGTTCTACACATTGTAAATAAAGGTGATTGTGATCAGCAGTTTAAAACTACTGCCTGTATGGTACAGTAGTACGATAATCCCTACCAAAAACCAGTACTATGTATACACCATTTCAGTACTGTGTACACAATATTCCCTGCTCAACGTTATGTTAAGAATTCTACACAACCAGTTCTGTGTATTCACTTTTCCCTACTCAATGTTATCTGAAGGCTTCTACACAAACCAGTGCTGTGTATACACTAGTCCCTACTCAATGTTCTGTGAACTTCTACACAAACCAGTGCTGTGTATACATCATTTCAGTACTCTGTATACACCATTCCCTACTCCAGTTATGTAAAGACTACTACAAGAAACCAGTGCTGTGTATACACTATTCCCTACTCAATAATATATACATCAAATTTAGAATTTTCAACAGCGCTTTTCAAATCATTTTCATGAAAATATGAAAATATGATTCCAGCCAGTACAACTCACAGCCCATGTAGTCTTCAAAGAGCTTGTGAGCATGCAGTGCACTTATTGGCCATGCCACCTGACCCCAGTATTCACTTTCGTATTCTAAAATACCCAATTATCTTAATCTGCAATTTACATTCAAATTCTGCAAAACCGCACAGGTCTCTTTTTAAACCAAAGTCAAAATCTGATTCCACTAGTTTACAATTTGTAATCACTGCTGGTTCGGTATTTAGCCATTTTTTAACCATGTGCATTCCAGTCCTATTGTAATAGGTGATGCCCTTACAGAGCAATTATACTAAATTTTACCTCACCCACATTATAGTGCTAAAGCTTAGGACCTCACCCTCTGGTTTGTAATATTTACCGAAACCTGGGACTCCCATATGCCCCTTCTTTCAGCCCAGGACTGTCCTAACCATTAAAGGGTATCTCCAGTGGTTTAAACCACCTTTGCTATTCACTTTTATTGAAGAACAGGAGGTAAAGGAGCTTTGTCTTACCTCCTGTTCTTCAATAAAACTTTCAGGAGCCAGGATGAAGTTTAGCAACTTACCCAGTCTCTCCTCCTCCGCCTCTGATAGGTCCTGACGGATTCTGTATTCTATGCGCATCACATTTGAAAAAACCCCAAAATCCGAAAATGAAGGTTTGGAACGTATTTTGTAACCCCTTAAAAATAACATCAAACATTCGATAACCCTCAAAAATACAATCAGAAACTACTTTCGTGTTTCCGATCATATTTTTGAGGGTTATCGAACGTTTGAGGTTATTTCGGTGTTAAAGAAAACACCTCGTACACTCGCTAACCCTCAAAAATACGCTCCGAAATCTGCCTGGTTTGGGACCGAATTTTTTGGATTTCAGAACCAGAGGTTCTGTGTCAGAGTCAGACCCTCTAAGTAACAGTGAGACTTTGAGAGCTTAGTTTTCGGTGATTATTACAAACTCATCAGTGAGGATGTAACGTTTAGGTCTTTGTCCTAGGTACTACTAATGTGGGGGATTTAAAATTTAGTATAATTGCCTTTAACTAGAACTTTTTCTGGTTTCTGCAAACAGAGATAAGGCCCTGAACATGCATTTGAACTTGTAAGAATTCGTTTATAAAAAGAAAATATGTGAGAGTTAGAAAAGGACAGAAGTCATTTTTTAGTAGAAGGAGAAAACTCTGATGAATTGGATGACATGTCAATGTTTTCTCAAACTCTCTACAGCAAGTAAAAGAATAGAATGTGGCAGCGAGTCCAGTAAAGGAATAATCCATCACTAAGAAACTGATATGTCTACAAAGAAAACAACTAATCGCATCCTTAATTCATTGCAGTGACAGAGTATTGATTTACTCTGTTATCACACCCTTTTCCTCCTCCGTGTTTAGTTAGCCATTTAGCTTTTTGTGTTTGTTGATTTTGTTCTTTACATTGGAAAGGCCACAACTGGTTGAAGTTAGGGGGCAGAACGGTTTACAAGTGAAGCAATGTATCTCCGCTGACAACAAGCAAACAGGACTCCAGTTCAGTCCCATGTGAAATAGGAGATCACAGCACACAATACTGACTTTTCTTCATTGGAATTTAAAAAAGTTTCAGTCTGGGAACATGGCAGCCAAGAGATTTCATCCATTTAATGTCTTTAAAAGATCAGACCAGATATAGCCATATGATAACTGTGTGTTTGTGTTTGCTAAACATTAGCAATTTATTGAGACGTTTCCTCTTTGCGATGCTTTAAACATCTCAGCCTTACCTGCCTACGAGGGATGTTTCTTCTTCCTATGTGTATGTGTCTGTTTTTTTCTGCTTCTATGTATCTGTCAGTCAAGTGGTCAAATAGCTTTGTTCTATAGCCATGATTTAATGACACTTTGGCATGAGCCATTATAATGGTCGTCTTGTTAGCCCTTGGGGTTTGCAATTTTAATGATCTAAGGTTAAAAAATACTTTTTTATTTCTCTAACCTTCAGCTTTTTTATTTCTGCATTGTGGTTAGTGATGAATTCTATTTTCGAAATAACTTTTTTTTTATTGGAACTGCTGGTTGGAAAATACACGGATCTGCTAAATTTTTTCTAATTTTCGAAACTCAGAACTTTTCATTGAAAATTCGGAAATTAGAAAAATTAAAAAACAAAAATGATACTGAATACACAAAATTTGCAATAAATTCTAATTCAATTGGGTATGTATCGGATTTTTTGGTTCGCTTGTTTTGTCATCTCTAATATTGAGAAGAGACAAAAATACCTGTATTTCTGTAGTTCCCCAAGACTTTTGAGGCTTTAGACATTTACAGGGAGATTCAATAAAAGTTCTTATGGTTTAAAATGGTGCTAATTTTTCCCCACCAATCAGATTTATTTAACATTTGTAAGCTAATATCTGATTGATTGGGGCAAATTTTCACCAATTAATTAAACGATAAGAACTTTATTGAATAACCCCCTTAGTATTTGTAATGTATACATTTTTTTTTTTTAATAGAGCCCCTAAGAGGGACATACACTTTTAAGCAATGCTGTTTAAATACAGATGCAATACGACACATATTTTCTTTAGAATTTAACATTTGTCTTAGGTATGTCACACTTCGGCAAGTTTTATACTTTAACAGTAATATTCCCCACAAATTAAACAATACAGGTAAAAGTAAATTCAACCATAAATTCTCAGATGACTTTTTGTCTAAAATTTTGGGGGGTGTAATTTTAAACTTTGTAGTATGTTTTCTCAATTTTGGATCCTATACCCATGGTTCACTGTTTGTAATGTAAATTGTTGTCCATCGACCCATGTATTGCAGATATGTACTTGTTTTTTTTACATAGTACAGTGCTTCATACCCAGTGGCGCTTTATAAATAAAATTATACATACATACATAGCACAGAATATTTTTTTTTATCCATTCACATCAGGCCTTTCCCTGAAGAGCTTACAATCTGAGTACTTTATTTCAAACACAAACTATCAGTATTACAGAGCACGAAACTGGCAAGTTCTGCATCTCTAATTCTAATTCGAACCCAATTGAAACTGAATTTTTTCGATAAGGTTTCTAAATTTTTGAATTCTCAACAGGAATTTTCTTTTTGGTTCAATAAGTTTTATTAATTTTTTAGAAAGGATTTTTGCATAAAAGAACACATGTACATTGTAAAAATATAACATTGTCTTGTATCTTGAAATATTTCTTCGTGTACAATCCAAATAATAAACAAAAAAATAATGTATAAACACAAAAACAATCCGTTGGCAATTTTCATTTTGAAGACTCTCAACAATCAGTATCGATCAAAAGCAAAAGTTTGAATACAGCACACCTGCTGTAGGACTTAGGTTAGTCCGTTGCAGTACTCTCGCCGCTACAGTCCACACATAAAACAAAAAACATAAATTCTTTATACTGGAGCCCGCCACGCCCACCGGTCTCCTCCATCTTATCCACACTCTGATCTCTGAGACGCTGATGAAGGATGTTCCTCATCAACACCCATGTTTTATACCACTTGTTCGTATTATTATTTGCTAAATGGGCTGTGTGTTCATTGCAGTGCACACACCATACTCTCTTAATTATTCAGATCTCGTTAAAAGTCCTCCCTTCCAAGTCTTTGCAATAGCAGACCTCAACAGGAATTTTCTAACACAGTTTTTTGATTTTTTTAAAATCTTATTTAGATTTTTTTCTACTATTTGATTTTTTGATGCTGAGTTCTGAGTGTCGAAAATGTTGAAAATCAAATTGAAACCAGGTTCATTTTGGGACTCATCACATCAATATGGCTTTAAGATGCAGAGGTTAAAGGCCAAACCGTACCTGTTGCTTCAGACCCTACAACCAGCAAGATTACTTCCTATTGCTACAGTGCCCCTGCAGTCCGCTACCTTCCTGATCTCCCCAGCCCATGCTTTAGAGTTTGCCTCCTCGTATTCAGCTCTTTTTTAAGCCCCTACATGCACAGAGCAGGTGGCTTGGAAAGCACCATCAATCATGTGTTTAGTACCATAGCAATAGACGGCTTTTATAATCTTCATTGTTAGCATCAGTTGGCTGCTGATCTGAAAAAATGTCTATAAATAACCATAATCAGAAAGAAAATTCCAAATCTGAATAATAATTGTCAGGTTCCATTCACATCCTTTGTAAAGAATAACATAGTCTCTCCTCGATCATTACCAATAGAGTCCATATGAAAAATAAAGCATGGTTTATTGTTATGACACACGCCATTCCAAATGCCTACTCTGGTGATTTCTAAAAAAACTAGCAATATTATCCACTGTCCTTTAGATACAATGTTAGTGTTTAATTCCTACCTTTCATACATCCAGTGGAAATTCATTACGAACAAGGAAAATATGAAACTGTTCATTGTTTTGCATGAAGTTTGACACGTCATTTTCTTCTTCTTGTGAAACGGTGCAGTTCATTGAGGGGAAACAGCTAGGTAAACATTGGCACAAAGCTTATTTCCAAACCAGGCAGGTAGCTGACATACTAAAAAATGGGTGCAGTCTGGGAGTGTTCGTTTTCAAAGTAGGTTGTTACAGGAGATGAGAAAAATCCACAGCGGAGAAAATAGAGAGAACAGTTGGGAAAAATACTAAATAGCAGCAGGAGTACATCTGCTAATCGATGAGGTATAGACACAGAATACCTAAACTGAGTATCTCCACTGTTTGCAGATGTCAGACTGTCCGGACAGTTTTGTAGGGAAAAAACTTACGTTGATAGTTCCTTTTATTTTTCATCGTAGAGTTATTTCATTCTCCATTACAGTAAATAAATAAGCGGCCCTGGAAAATATGCCTAGCATTATGATACTTGATGCTGAAGATTAATGGGATCTGCTGACCGTGGCTGTTATTTTTACTGGAAAAATAAAACAGGTCAGAAAAGATAAGTGGCTGTGTGAAAACATAAAGGGGCTTTTAACTCTTCAATATTTTTGAAGCCTACATGAAATGAAAATGTGTTGAGGGGTGTCTGGCATATGGTGACGGGGGATTTAATAAAGAAGCGAAGAGGTTGAGCATAGTAATGATGGGTTTTCAGCATTGGATGGATATTATTAAATAGTAAAAGCTCTAGAAAAATATTGTTGCCATGATAAATAAACACTCTAAAGTCCAATTAGCTAATCAAAAAGTACTGGAATCAGCATAAAAATAAGGGGCTACAAGGTAGATAAAAGGCGAAACCAACAATGTAGAAGTTGCCATTGTGAACACTCATTTAAAACCATACATAGAACACTCAAAAGGACTTGCAGATCAGTTACAAAAGCCTGGTTATATATATATATTATATATATATATATATTTATATATATACTGTATATATATATCCCTATTTGACCCAGTTGAACCATCACCATAAGGAGCACTTTGCGATACCCTGTTTTTTGTTACTGGACGGCCGCATTCGTCATTTACGTTCCTAAATCCACTAGGTTGTTTATTCATATACCATGCGGTAGTTAAACTAACGCAATGGTATACTATCGATGACCGTAAATCTGTGATCGCTATAAACAACCATTAAAATCGCGGTATTGCTAGTTATGGTCCATAATTACAACCAAACCATGATTTATCATACGCGCCATTCTTTCCCTGGTCCTCTATGTCTAGTGATATATCTTTAAGGGCTAGGCCACACTGAGGCAGGTTTAAGTAGGACTCGATCGTGATTGCAACCAGAATACACTTGATCATTTGAGGATAAGAATGGAAATGACTGGATACACATATCCCACACTAAGCCCGGCAATATTGGATTTTGTAAGATTTTGACTTGACTTGATGATTTTTGAAGTTTGAAATATATTTTATAAACTGTGGTTTTTATTTATTTTTCTTCTCCTTCTATTGGATACGAGCCCCCAGCATTGATTTAATGATCCCACAACACTGTACAAGAAAAGATAAGAGTCGTTGGAAGATAAGGGAAAGAGTCACAGTGAATTTTGCATCTTTTGCTGGACCAGTTGCTTGGCCCCAGGCTAATTTTTAATAAGCTTCCTGCCAGCTTCAGACTCAAATGGACTTTGACCTTGTGCTCATGTCTGCTTTCCATTGAATGCAATTAATATGTCAGTTTTCATGTTTGCTCATTTATTTTTCCTGTCATTACTGACACATCTTTCTGATCAAACTCAACGCAGTGCAAAGAAATATTTACTTTAATTTGTTGTATGTATGTATTTATTTTTAGATACCACTAACATATGTAATACACAGTAAAGGTGGATCACAGAGTAATGAGAAAGGGACATATCATCAGATCCACAGTATCTGCCCTTTCTTGTTACTGTGTGTAGTGCATTTTCCAAAAGAAAAGTGCTTAGAACATAGCTCTTTAAAAAAGGGCCTGATGTGAGAATAAAATAATGTAAATGTTAAGCTGGGTACACACTTGCACAATCTTGCAGATTCTGTGTAGCATAGGGAGAACGCTGGGGACTGCAGTGTTTCTCAGCCATGGGGACTCCCCTATTCTTTAAGACGAGACAGCCACGGCCAAGGAAATTTTGGGGCTTTTTCTCGCGCCCGTTCGGTCCCTGTACTTAAAGCTTAACATTTACATTAATTTATCCATTCACATGAATTCACTATTCTAAAGAGCTTACAATCTAAGCACATTATCTCACACATAAAGCCGTATTATTCCTTATGATTGCGGGGAAAACCGGAGTGTCCAGAGGAAATCCATGCAAGCACAGGGAGAACATACAAACTCCTTACAGATGTAGACATTGGTGGATTTGAATCCAGGACTCAGAAAATTGACTTCAAGGCAATGGAAGTCGGCTGGCAACTTCCAGTAAACATGATAAAGATCACATATATATTAAGCAAAAATGTAAACTGTGCACACAAAAAAACATGTCAGGATGTAGGTTGATAAGCAAATTGATCAGGCAGTGTAAGATGCAGGTAGCATCAGAAACAAGTCTAGTAACAAGAACAATTCCACACTGAATAGATTGCAACATTGATATCAAGGGCCAATCAAAAATAAATTGTTTAAGGACACAAAACTAGATCACAGCCAAGGAACGTCATAGCCAAGTAAAGTTAGAAAAAAGACTTTAATAGTCCTTGACTGGGAATTAATTCTAGTGTAATTTAAACTCACAATTACTGTATTGGATGCTGAATTGTAAAACATGGCAAGTGGTGTCTTCTACTTATACTGAAGAAGTCCACCTATCAGGAAGCACTGTATTGGCACCTCCAGAGCATCTTCATTTCCCTCTTGTTTCTTCCAAGGAAATAGTTACTTTAACGAATCATTATCCTACTGGAAGGCCCAATAAAAAAAAACACCTTAAACTATAAAAAAAAAACATTCTAATGAACAACAGATTCTTGTACAAGTCATTCTGAATCAAGAAGCAGTCGATGACTAGCAAATGTCTTCAAGAACTAAACTTTGTTTTGTTGCAGTCTTTACTAAACATGCAACTATGGGCATAAGAAACATCATGGCCAGAAACTACTGATTATCTATTATTTACTGCCACGTCATAATTTCCAACATGGTCTGTATAAAACTGTGGTACTGGAAATGACCAATAAATAAAATAAATATAGTTTAGTGTTTCTATGTATTGCTAATAGATATAAGTATATCTCTGCCCAGGGTCTAGTAACAAGAATAGAGGTTTGACATTTACAATACAAAGCAAATCCTTTCATCCCATAGTCTCTCAAACATTCGGATTCTATGGTTAGTGCAGCAGTTTTACTTTCCACAGAACATGTTAGGCCAGCTCTCCAGTTCACCAGACCTGTTAGGTCAGCCCTGCAGTTCACCAGACACTGTTAGGTCAGCCCGGCAGTTCACCAGACACTGTTAGGTCAGCCCTGCATTCATCTGCCAATGTTGACTTAAAGGCATGTCCCAACCCAAAAACCTAACCTAGCGAGTGTAACTGGTTCAAATAAGTTATCCCACAGGGACCGGTACATATAAAGGTGATGCAGGCAGGCAGAGCAAAGATCAGGAGACAGTAGAGAAACAAAAACCTACAGTGTCTGAAAGAAAGAATTACTTTTGTGGTGCTCACAGTTCTCTCAACCTTGTGCACAATCGCAAGGTCACGCAATTACAGTTCTCGCCTTTTTTTTTTTACTGCGCCATCCGGTGACTCTCTTTTGAATTGCAGGAGCGCAGCCTGAGACGAAAGCTCACTCTCCACATGGGAGAGCTGCCCCTGGCTGAAAAGGTTCAGCAAAAGGACTACTATTTTCCCAGCATTATTAAGTCTTAAGTGAGAATGAGGTAAAGGGGAAGCAGAGGGTCAGATAATGTCACTCAACCTGCAGGAAATTTGAACATTCACCTCAATATAATGTGTCACAATCTGAACCCAGAAATGTGACATGGGGCTCTCTTTACTGGGCAAGACAAAACGGTAATTGTCAGCAATTTTGGGAGACAATTATATAACGTGTTTATGTTGCTTTATAGAAATTATACCTTTATTCATACGAAGCAAGCAATAGGTAGATCCTACGTATACCTCTTGTCATTTACTGTGTAGACATTATCAGACAAAGGGTACCAAAGCAGCAGATAGAAAGTCATAAGTTACATAGATGATGTCATTTTCCCAGCGCTATTAATGTAATGTATTGTGCACATGGCGCGCTCTATAGAATAACTGGGTCGCAGAGACACATTTTCCTAAAATCCATAGGTTGCAAATAACTCGGGCAGCGCGCACAGATTTGCACCGTTAATGACCATCCAGAGGCGAGATTTAGTTGCTTGTTTCGGTGCATTCTGCACTTTTTACGAGCTCACTTCACAGAAAACCCACTGAAAGGTTTCTCGACGCTTCCATGAATCAGCCTTTCTGCATGCCATTGAAACCCTCATAAAATTAGTGCCTTCATATGCTACATTATTGGTCCGCTTTAGAAAAGCATTACACACTGTTTGCATTGGGCTTTTTAGAGGCACGGTACCCATAAAATAGTGTGGAATGCGTCCGAGCCCAGTGTCACAGCTGGAAACTCATTAAAAACGTTTGTAAGCAGGAGCTGACGTCAAAATTCTGCAGCTTCAGCAAGGGAGAGCTGGAAGCAGGGAGATTTCTGCCGATGGCTGGGCATCTTAGGCTTACTTTACATTTAACAGGGCCTTGGGTATAGCTCCATACATTATAGTTTATTTCTATACAGTGTATATATTTACTACCTCGGTTTTATAGAGGAAACTTTGCCACTCCTGTTTGTTACCTAATTCTGCTTCCAGATGCTCCCTTGTATTCTAGTCTTGGGCAAACACAAAGCCTTCCCAATAATGTACTATGCTGCCTCGGTCTCAGCATAGAGCACAGGACGTGCTGTGGCAATTAAAGTGATTTTCTTTTG
The DNA here is from genome assembly GCA_019447015.1 of Hymenochirus boettgeri. Taxonomy (NCBI): domain Eukaryota; kingdom Metazoa; phylum Chordata; class Amphibia; order Anura; family Pipidae; genus Hymenochirus; species Hymenochirus boettgeri. Next base: position 18,110 of record JAACNH010003726.1, read on the forward strand.
CCTGCAGAACAAACTCAGACGTACAGCTCTGTTACTTGCCGAGGAACCCAGACCAAGATTATTTAATGCTCATTAACTACTGCCATCTTATAATAATCCCAACCATGGGGCGAAGATGCACTGTTGTTTTGTTAATGTTAAACAGTGAAACCACAAGTGTAGTAATAGATTACAGCTCCATTTGAACCACAACCCAGAGTAAGGGCACGGTCACACTGCGCAGCAAACGAAATTGAAAGCGATTGCATGTGCGATTCTGCTGCGTTGCGCATGCGATTTCTCCTCTTGAGATATGAAATGCATGCTATTGTGCATTAAAATGGTGATCGCATGCGATTGCGTTATCACAAACGGATTGCAATCACATGAGTTGCCACGATTGCAATGTTAGAGAAAAAATTGCATGTGCCAATTGCAAGCGCAAATGCAAAAAAAGCCTGATAGTGTGGCCTAGCCCTAAGAAAAGAAAAAAAGGAGAATTCCAAATTCCCCTTTTCTTAAAAACTTACTGACTGCGGAGACTACTGACCTGGAAGGACGGTCACATACATTCCTGAAACTGGGTACTGCAATATAAAGCGCCACCAGAAGACAGTGTGGAATTGATGTCATCATTGTGGATGGTCCTTGCCAAGCTAAGTGGTACCAAATAGTGATTGAACAGATCTGGTCTGTCATCTGTCATCTTACTGGTGTGAACCACAGTGGTTACAGAGACTCCTGTGCCAGTGCAAGATCAGGGAGAAATATATGAAAATATATCCAAGCAGGGGGTGTCAGCCCAGAAAAAGTCCTAAGGTTATTAGTCAGGACCTAAATCCACTATGTTTGTACAATATGCACTAGCACAATATTATGATATTATGTGGGGTGGACTCTCTCTCCCTTAAGGGTCCACAAACTGAAAGGACGGGCTGGGATCTTGATAATTGGGTGGGTATCCACAAGGAAGTCCAGACCCCTTAGCAAGGAGCTTCCCCATCCACCCTCCTTCATGGTTGAATCTGTTGCGATGGTCATTTACTGTGATCAGCCAATTTTATTGGCATTATTACATTTTCCCATGTTACAAAACACCCCCCCCCCACACACACCCCCTGCAAAAAAAATAAAAAGTTCATTACTACTATGTCACTCCAATCCTGAACATGAATCTACTGATCTGATCTGTTTAGTTGATGTTTTTATAGATGCAGTTTCAGTTCTGCTCCATTTTTGATTGGTTAGCACTTCTGGAATAAGGGCATTTTGTGAGTTAAGTGTTGGGGTGGCTGTTGCCCATGGCTAGGCCACTCCCAGTAGCTGGAGATTTCGGACATCATGTGTTGATTCATGCCAGATGCAGAATTGAGCCCGCTGGCACAATTTGTAATACTGTAAGGTTTGGTTAATAAGTGTGGCCCTCCTTATTCATTGAAAATGGTTTGTAAGTCATTATTGAGGGTTCTACTGACTCATTGGCCTTTGGTGCCCCTGTTTATTGATCAGATTTGTCATTGTTTTATCTAATTCTATGTTTATATCAGTAGCACTTGCACAATATGTATTATAGCAGGCGTGGGCAAAGTAAGGCCTGGGGGGGGCACATGCGGCTGTTGACTGGCCCCTCAATACTAGACCTGTTCCCAAAAAATCTTAATATTGATGTCTCGGGTCACTAATTTATTAATTTTTTATAAGTTTATTTTAGAAAAGAATTATGACCTCATCAATTTATTAATTGAATTTGATGGAATGATATGATGAAATATTACAACACCTTCTATTAAAAATTCCAACTATATCCAAAAAATCCAATGAATGGGTATTTATTAAAGGGTAACTCCACCTAAAACTTTTAGTATAAGTAGGCTACCCCTGCCCACCCCCAACCACTATATCAGATTACTAAAAAGAGTATTTAGTACTCTGACATAGCGGTTGGGGTGGGCAGGGTAGCCTACACTACAGAAAAAGTTTTAATGTTAGGTGGAAGGGCGACAGGGAGGAATGGAGGGTATCCCTTGTGCATGTCACAATACCTCCAGGAGGATGATTGGAGGCAGAAACCTTTGGACAGGGAGACAGCTCTACTCTTCAATTTACTGGACTTTGAACAGGCACTGCAGGAGAACCATAAGGAGCAGAAGATGTAAGGTATTTATCTAAATACACAGTGGGGCCAGTAGTGGGTTAATTTAGTTGGGTGTGGACATGCCCTTTAATCCTTTTAAATATGGTCCCTATAATGTGCACACTGTATACCAGACTCTGTGACATCAGCTCCTAGTCCCAAGGGGTTTGTTCTCATTATATTTACTTTAAGGTGGTATATATTTGCCACTAGGAGGGTATATATTTAGCATAAGAGGCTATTTATTTAGCAACTAGAGGGTATATATTTAGCCTTAAGAGGGTATATTTTAGCCCTAATGGTATATATTTAGCCTTAAGAGGGCTGATAAAGATGAATGGAGCACTCCTGGGACTTGCATGTGAACACAAATCTTTATTATATTACAAACATTCCATCATAAGTTTCGGCTGCCATCTGGCCGTCATCAGGCAACCGAAACACGTTGTTGGTGTGTTTGTATCTAATAAAAGATTTATGTTTCACATGCAAGTCCGGAGTGCTCCATTCATACCTTTATCAGTTATCTACAATCCTTACGGTGAGCACAGTGTGATAAACAGATTATTCAGTTAGTGCTTCCATCATCTTATTGCTTGTGCTATGTTCACATTACTGCAGCCCTAAGAAGGTATATAGTTAAGCAGTAAGAGGTATTATTTAGCCCTAAGAGGTATATATTAGCAGTAAGAGGGTATATATTTAGCCCTAAGAGGGTATATATTTAGCAGTAAGAGGGTATATATTTACCCCTAAAGGATTATATTTAGCCTTAAGAGGGTATTTAAAAAAACTATAAAGTTCCATCTCCCGTTCAGCTTTGTCCCTTAATCTGTCAGTGACAAACCAATAGGAAGATGTGCTATTCAAGAAGTCTTCCCATTGGCCATGTTCCGTTAGGATGAAGAAGTGACTTCTACTGTTTTTACAGTGCTTCATAACCTAAGTTATGTTGAATGATTCTGGTGGTATTTAGTTGAGTTGAGTGAATGGCAGTTCTGGCTAGTATTATGTATTTTGCATTATATTCATTATATAATGAAAGTGAATTGCTCTTAATTGCTCTATTGGGTTTTATTGTTTCCATTAAATAAGTTTAGAAAAAAATCTGTTGAAATGAAAACAGTAAAATGAAAAGGGAGGGAGATTTGTGTATGATGTGTATACAGGGTGGCGATTGTATACAGGGTGCAGTGGCGTAGCTACAGACTTATGGGCCCTGATGCAAAATTTGGGCATGGGCCCCCCAACACTGCCACAACACAAATTGGCGCCACAAACCAAATAATAATTTCCATAAAAAACATCCAAATTTATCATTAACATTTTTTTAAAGGCACTCATTTTTAAAACAGACAAAACAATACTTTACCCATACACCTAGCAGATTCAAACAGTTATTTCTAAACCTAATCCTCAACCTTCTAAATAACTAACCAACTGACGCTAATAAATGCTTGGCACACAGAGAGTGGTTAAAATGCTTTGTATATAACTACTGGTAAATAGTTGGCACAAAGACTGGTTAAATGCTTAGCATGCAGACACTGATAAACTGGTTGGGAAACTGGCACTGCACACAGCCAAACACTGGTTAATGCTTGGCACACGACAAAAGTAAAATGCTTTGTACACAGACCACTGGTAAAACAGTTGGCACACAGACTGGAAACTTAGACCAGGGCCCCCTTTTTTGCCAAGGGCCTGGTGCCGTCGCATCCCCTGCACCCCTGGTAGCTACCCCAGACAGGGTGGATAATGTGTATAAAGGGTGGAGGGATGTGCACAATGGGGTGAAGATGTGTATACAGGGTGGACAATGTGCATACAGTTTGGATGATGTGTATAAAGGGTGGACAATGTCAAACGGGTTGATAATGTGCATACAGAGGTGATGATGTTATCAGGTTGGACTATATGTGTACATGTTGGACGATGTGTATATAGGTTGGACTATGTGCGCCAGGGTAAAATATGTGCATACAGGGTGTGTGATTGTGTACAGGGTGGACGATGTTCATACAGGGTGGAACGATGTGCAAGGGGTGATGATGTCATACAGATGGATGATGTGTATAGAGGGTGGATGATGTATATACATGATGGATGATGTGTATACAGGGTGGATGAGTGCATACAGGGTGGATAGTGTGTATGACAGGGTGGACAATGTGCAACGGGGTAATGATGTGCATCAGGGTGGATGATGCGCAAATGGGTGATGATGTGCATACAAGGGACGATGTGCATACAGGGTGGACGATTTGCTTACAGGATGGACGATGTTAATGGGGTGATGATGTGCATACAGGTGGAGAATGTGCAAATGAGTGATGAGGTGTATACAGGGTAGAAGATGCTTCCAGGGAGGACATGTGTATACATGATGGACGATGTGTATACAGGATGGATGATGTGCTTAGGGTGTGGATGATTTGCAATGCAACAGGGTGGATGATGTGTATCCATGGTGGACGATGTGTATCCAGAGACGATGTGCTACAAAGTGGACAATGTGTTGACAGGTGGAGGATGTGCATATATGCATACAGGGTGGAGGATGTGCATACAGGGTGGAGGATGTGCATACAGGGTGGCCACAAGGGAAGGGAGGCAGCTGGAGCAGGGCTGGGGCTGTGCCATAATAACACTAAAAAAAATTTCAGATATTTACTTACAGCCCTCGCTCCCATGCCTATCTTCTTAGCCGCAGCCTCCAATCACAGATGCGGCTGCTGGTCTGGCCCCTCTCTGCTGTTTCCTGTTAGCAGAGAGGGAAGAAGAGAGTGCGTGGGAGCGAAGGGGCTTTTAAGCAGATCATCTAAAGTTTTTTTTAATGTTATTATGGTGGTTGGGGTGGGCCCCTAAGATCATTACATCAGAATTATTTTTTTATGTGGACATGCCTTTAAGTAATAAAAGTGTATTTACATATGACTCAAGTGTAAAAACTGACGTAATATTTCTTGTTTGAGGCCTCAGGGAATGTTGCATAGATAAATTATTGTTCATGCCTGAGGAAGAAGCCTGTGCTTCGAAGCTTGCATTTTCAATATTTAGTTAGCCAATAAAAGGTATACTTTATATCCCAAGATGTCTCACTTTCATCTATGGCTAACACGGTACAATTCTCACTACTATAGTAATATGAAATTCTGCTATCAGCAGACATCAGTATCACATGACCTTAACTGTAGCTGAAGGATATAAAGCCCTTGGCTGCTTTAAGGTAGCCCTTGTCCCCACTGATGGGCTTTTCACTTAATGTCACTCTGACCGATGTCACCAGTGGAATGTGGAATTCAATGTAAAGGTTCACCACTCACCAGCAGCTCAGCTCGGTGGTTGAACTTGTATGTAGCTTTTTCCTTGATATACTTATTTTATTCTGTTCTTCCTTATTTTCTGCTTCCATCCTCCAGTTCTAGGCAACCCCCATTTTTGCCTCAGTCTCCACCCTTCTGCCTTATTTAGCCCATCAGACATATAGTCTACAGCTCTCCTGTCTTTCTTTTCAGCCCTCCATCCTTATAGTCTAAGTCTTCCGTTTTTTCTGGTGTTCAGCCCTCCTGCCTTTCTATGTTCTGCCCTCCAGCCTTATAGTCTAAGCCCTCCAGCCTTTCTTAGTTCAGCCATAACTTATAGTCTACAGCCTTCCTGACTTTCTATATGCAGCCCTCTATCCTTAATTCTTACAGACTTCCTGCCTTTCTATGTTAAGCCCTTCTCGCCTTTCTACTTTTGCCCTCCACCTTACAGTCTACAGCCCTCTATCTTGCAGTTGTTCAGCCACTCCTTCTTCTCTGGTTCATCCCTCTTGCCTTCTATGTTTTTACTTCAGCCTTACAGTCTACAGCCCCTCCAGCATAGCATGTTTAGCCCTCCTGCCTCTCTACATAAACTGTCCAGCCTTAAGTCTACAGCCCTCTCATCACTCAACACCCAACAAACTCACCTCTTAGGCAAACATAAACCTGGCCAAATACACTACTCTACCACTGACCCAACATGGTCTACCCACTTTATAACTATATTGCCAATCTACTTACTGCACATCCCGCCTTAAGGTCACCGCCATTTCCTCTACACTGTTAGCTTACTTGGGCTGGACCCACTTACTATTGTATCACGGTATTGCTTAAACTCATCATTTTGTCACACTCTGAGTGCTGATGACCATGTATATATGCCTTACCTCGTATGTAACTTTGTGACTTTGTATTAACTTTACTACCCTTGCTTGTAACATAAAGGTTTTTTTCTCTAAGGATGTATTAATGTAATGTAAAAGCGACATGGAAGATGATATGGCTATATCAATCCGTAATGATAATAATGATAATATAGTAATACAGGCAAAAGCAAGCCACTAAAGCCTTGAATCAGTCTTGGATTGCATTGCATCTTTTACCACAAGAGGGCATCCACACTCTTTTGCTCATTAACTAAAAGGAAACATGACAGAGAGCAAGACAAATTTAAAATAGAGACTGTATTAAATAGCTCAATAAATTACAATATAATTGTTTAAAAAAGGCATGTTACTAAAGCTTTAATTAGAACACATGGGATGTGCACAGAAATAGAAGAATAGATTTATAAACCTATATAAATAGACTGTACAGGTGGAAGATAAAAATAAAAGAAATAAAATTAAAAACCACAAGTGTTTCTCATATTAAACTGTAATGGAAAGTAACAAACATTTTAATGAGAATTCGATTTGTCAGGAAAACCCTCCCCAAAGATTGACCAGTTCAAGAAAGGAGAATAGGACTAAAGAAAAAATTTAGATATAGAAATCTTCTGACCACGGACCATTGCATCGACCATAGACCATATATCCTAGGCCATGAACTATTGACCATAAACCATAGACCATCGACCATAAAACCATAGACCATATATCATAGGCCCAAGGACCATTGACATAAACCATAGACCATTGACCATAAACCATAGACCATAGACCATATATCATAGGCCATGGACCATTGGTCATAAACCATAGACCATTGACCTAACCTAGACCATAGACCTATATATAGACTATGACCATAGACCATAAACACAAGGCCATAGGCCATAGACCATAATATTCCATATACCATAACCATAGACTAGCCATAGACCAAATAACCATATCCATAAACCATAGACCATAGGCCATAGACATAATAGACCATATACCATAAACTATAGATTATAGACCAGTGTTTTCTTTTATATCCTTGTGAACCCTTAAACAACAATGCAGAGTATTCTCTACATAAAAGACAATATACCCTGCCCCAAAGACTAACAATCTTATCACTTTATTTTACACATTCACACTATCAGTATGTCTATATTAAGATGGCCAATTTTGAAAACTTTTAAAAATCCGGATCGAACCCAGTAAATCAATGGAAAAAATAATAAGAACTGTATACTTTTCTATGGACTAACATTTATTAGTTGTGACAAGCTTTTGAGGGCTAAACACCCTCTTTCATCAGGCCAGAGCAGGTAAAGCCCTCGAAAGCTTGTCAACTAAATAAACTGTTAGTCCATAGAAAAAAGTATCACAGTACTCTTATTATTTTTTCACATCTATATTGGACTAATACGGCACTACAATCATTTCTATAGTAAAATCAACCTGATACCATGGTTAGTTAATTTTCAATTGCGGTCGTAATTAATTAACGAACGTTTGATCGTTAGATTACCCAGTGTTGTAGCAAAAATAGTATTCTATGGGGATCGTAAATCTACAATTTAGTTATCATAGATTTACAATCGGTTCGTAGATTTACAATCGTTAAACCGATTGTTAATCTCTGATCGGTTTTAACAATCATAAAATTATACCATAACAATCGTTAAAGTTCTGTATAGCTAAACAGACGATACCGCGCTTTATAAATAAGCCCATGGCTCCGGAATTACTTCACAAGCGCACCACTTTCGAGCTTCCGCATATTTCTAGAATCTGTCTCTTAATCTCTTAAAGGGCATGTCCACCCTTATAAAAAAAATTCCCCTATAATAGTTTGCCTTCCCCCACCCCAACCGCTATAAAATATTTTAAGAAAGTGCCCATCTCTTACTTACCTTCCTCTCTCCCTCCGATGCCGTGCATCGCTTGCAAGACACTGCTAAGGCAGGGGCAAGACCGGCAGCCCCGTCCATGATTGGCTAGAGGCAGCCCATCACGGACGCGCCTGCCGGCTTCTCAGAAGGCGGCGAAGAGAGGGAAGGTAAGTAGAATTCGGGAGACTTTCTAAATAATTTTTTAGCGGTTGGGGCGGGGGAAGAATACTATTATTGGACAAGGGTTTCTATGGAGGGGGAGGGATCGAAAACGGGAGGGGAGGGGGGAGAAGGCGCAGTACGCATGCCAAACTTCTCCTGAGGCGAGCAGGAGGCAGAGTCCTATATGGACTCTGCTATCCTCCTGGGGCAGTTTGGGACTTGGGGGGACTACAGGGAACTTGGAGCTGGGATGTGAGGTAAGGATTTTAGTACACTTGGTGGGGCGCTTGGTGGGGGGATTATTTGGGGGTGACGTGCCCTTTAAAAAGGGGTCCTTTATCTTCGCTGTTGTACAAGGGAAAAACAGTGCCAACATGGAGTGTGGGGTTTAAGCGGAAATACTTGGGTTGCATACCTCAACAAAAGGGGGGGTAAAATTAAAAAACAAGACGTGTTCCCAATAAAGTTCTTATCGTAAAAATGGTGCACTTTTAGCCCAACCAATCAGATGTTATCTAAAGATCTGATGTTTAGGCAAAATTAGAACCAGTTTAACAATAAGAATTTTATTGAATCTCCCCGAAAATTTAAAAAAAAAAAAATTCTTACAGAGAGATGTTTTTTATTTAGAAATGGTGCTAATTTTGCCCAACCAATTAGAAATGAAAATTTAACATTTGAAACTAACATCTGATTGTTGGGGCAAAATTAGCACCATTTTTAACAATATAAAACTTTATTAAATAACCCTGTCAGTTTATATTATTGCATATTAGTTATTCTTCACGTTATTAGACACAGGCAAATGGCTGAATGGGCAGGTTAAGGTCATTAGTAGAGATGGCCGGTTCGCGGACCCGAACCCGGGTCCGCCGCGACTTCTCCGTCCGCGAAACGGCGGATTATTCCGGACTTTCCGATACTTCCGGCTTCGACTTCCGAACTACGGATTTTT
>JAACNH010003727.1:0-27401 GCA_019447015.1 Hymenochirus boettgeri
CCAACTCTCCAGTCCTCCCTGACCCCTCCTACATCTTAGCCCTAAGGAGCTCAAAACCACTGTAAGACACGGTGCATGTGCTGCTTATGGTGCATCTTTTAGAATTTTAACCTCTTTCTAGCACTGACCTATAAGATAAAGATGTCTGACACTTTGCACAGATGGGCCAACTGGTGCTCAACCTGCTAATGGTTACATTGAATAATTGGAAGACGTTGCAGTCCTTTGAGATTGTAATACTAGACGGCCTGCAGCTGCTAATTGCTTGGGATAACTGAAAGAGCAGATATGCCCTGTAAACCTATCAATACCCTACATCCGTATATACTGTATTTTATATACGCTATGTTGTCTGTAGGAATATGTTTTGGGGGAAAGACACTTTTATTTCACAATAACAATTAATCCTGAACCATGTAATGCTTTTAAAGGGCAAGTCCAGACTCAAATAAAATAAAATGTAGATAAATCATCCCCACAATCCTAAAACTGCAATAGTTAGAAAGCTAAATGATAAGACTATCCTGATAAGTCCTGTTGCCCCTTTTTCTGCTTCCTGGTTCTTAGAGTTTGTAACTGTCAGTCATGGATATGACAGTTGACATAACAGCAAATGAAAAGAATGCTAATCCCCATCTGTCCTCCGAGCATGCTCAAGCTATAACCAGCTCTACTGGATTTCTGAAGGTGGCGATACTAATATAGCATTGACACACACTATAACTTTGTTTCTAAGATATCTGGAACCTAGCAGGCATAATAATTATTCCAGAGAACAATGTAGGGGACCTTTTTTTAAAAGGGTGGTTTCTTTTAAACTTCTTTGCACCGACGAAGGCAAATGTCAGAGATGGAGAATCCAGACATGGACTGGGGGAGATTTGGCTATATTGTCGGTCATTTACTAATTACATTTCATTAATGAAAAAAGGCAAGAGTGAACATGCTACTATAGTAGTATAGATAAGTACATACTACTTTAATATCAGTAAATCACACTGGAAACCTCGATTTTTACAACTTCAGGGTTTAAAATCTCCTTCAAATCCAACTTCATTTGTCGCTTTTCTTGTGTTTTGGTATTGGGTCTTTCGGATGTACCAATTGCTGCCTCAGTGTGTTGTTCGGTGTTTAAAACGTGACTGGTTCAAGAGAGGTGTTAAGGAGGCCATTTAGTGATAAAATAAAGAAACCAAGCCTAAATAGGGGGGGGGGGTTCGACACCAACTGTCTGCCATGTACAATGCTGTTTTAACACCTTACTCTGGGCGTTCCTATAACACCTCTTAGCCACTATCTAATCACACCCTTAAAAACCTGGCTGTGATATGCTAATTGGGATTTCCAGGGTACATAATTGCCACAGATTCTTGTACAAGTCATTCTGAATTGAGAAAGCCAGTCGGAAGACTAGCGAAACGTCTTCAAGAACTACATTTCAAGTCCAGTTGATCTAATTGAATACAACAGATCTTAACCAAAAACAAATCACATTAAAACCAATAAAAAATGTCACTACAGATAGCCACCAGTCAGTTTACTTCCCTTTGGCACAGCCACAGAGGATATGAATGATCTCATTGGACAGTTCCTCCTCTCAAACTAAGTGGCTTACACTGAGCATGCCTGAGCCAGTGGTTTGGGGAAGGTTAGTAAGTTAGGGATTTACACAGTTATATTTTGTGTTAGAAATGTAATTCATGTGACATTGTTACAATCAACAATTTCTGGACTATACAAGGTCCCACTGCATTAAACACACTGCCGCAGTATGTTTTTTGTGTGTCATGTACAGTGTCATATACATTTCCTGTTCAACGAACGAGTGGGCGATAATGGCCGCGCACATAATTAACAAACACACTGCACACACGGATCAACATACGACACCCGACTGAATGGCCACAGACTTTCGATTATATGTCTGAACCACCATTTGCCTGCTCGTGATCAGGGATTGTGTGTTCCATCGAGCATGTACAAGGTATTAATCAGAAAAATTAATAATTTATCTGAACTCCATAAAAACAGGGTTATTTGTTAAAAGTTGTTTTCTCCTTAAGGAGAACTAAACCCTATTTTTTATACTCCAGAATCTGAAAACAATCTCCCTAAAAACACCAATAAACTATAAAATCCACTTCAGTAAATTGTATTAAAGTAAATGTAAGCCTGTTAAGAACGGGATGATGTATCTGTGTGTGTGCAGTGTCAGACCACACCTTGACCTCAGTCACATGCGTTCCTTGCTGTCCTGAAAAAGGATTGGCTAGAGATTATTAATGGGTGTGACCAACTAACAAGCCTCTGCCCTAGCTAAGGATGAGCATGTGCAGAACATATTGGTCGTTGACCAACCTGTGATACTAGTAATGCACAAACCATATGTTATTTAGGTAAATTTCCAAGCGCCCGTATCAAAAGAGAGGTAGAAGACACACACAGATTACTGGTTTTATATCAAGGTGTTCTGCCTTTTGGTTCAGTGTTGTTCCTGTGGCTTTAGTTGTCCTTTTTAAAATGGTGCTAATTTTGGCCCAATCAATCAGATGTTAGTTTTTAAATGTTAAATAAGATCTGATTGGGTGGGGCAAAATTAGCCACATTTTTAACTATAGAACTTTTTTGAATCTCCCTGTTAATTTGCATTTTTAGGAGCATCCAAGACAAATATCTTATTTTTCTTCGTTGAGTTATTTGGCTAAATGCTCTGGCTCCAGGAACATGGCAACTGCAATTAGAGATGTTTGCTGTTTGTGTCTTCAGCCAGCATCAGTGATAATTGCCCTTTATTTGGCACCATCAGAGGCTGTCACATGCTTTGCAGTCAATTGCTTGGAAGGCTGCTTGATGTTCTGTCCTCCCTGAACATTCCGTAAAATGTCATAGCCACAGACATTGCTGTGTGTTTACCCACAATTATTAAAATAAGATCTTTAGATATGGTGTATGGTAGGATGTCATGGCTGACCTTACTGCACTATGGTCATGGCAATAACTTCAGATCAGGTTATTTCAGGAAGTATCAAAAATAGATAATGAGCTGATGCAGTCTGAATTAGCTTATGTGGTAAAGGACGTGAGAGTAATGAATGGAGCACTGCCAACTTATTTGAATATCCTCATACTAAGGGACAAATTGCTCTGCCTTTCAAAACATTCAAATTCATAAAGTGCAACAGGGGAACTGAGTAAATATGGTGCGACATCTAGTGGTTGAATATGACAATTACACAAATCAGGGTGCTGTCAGTCACATCATGGGCCCCTCCTTTAAAGCTGTACAAAACAAGCCATAAAGAATGTAGACACACTGCGGCAAGTGACTGGCGGACTACAAGTTAAATATCTCCTCCAGGGAGTAAGGTAAGTATTGCAGTAGGTATTTGGTAAGTGGTGGTTGTGGTTACAGATATTGTCAGGGGTTGAACATGACATTTAAAGGGTATGTCCATCCTTTTTTAAAACTTTCTTTATTCAGTTTTACTGAAGAACAGACGTTTAAACGAGCTATGTCTTAGTCAGTAAATGGCAATTGAATCCATTTTATGACCATTAAGGAAAGAAAAAAATTATAATCTAGTTTTCAGGCCTTTCTTAGGGCTTGAAATATTTCAAAAGGTACCATAGGTGCTGCCCCTTTGGGCCAACCCAAGTCAGCATCCAATATTTTGGGCAGACTGACCGAAACACTGAAATCAGTCGGTTGGGCTAAATTATTGGATGGTGTGTACCCAGTTTAAAGAATAACAAAGCTACAAGTTGTTGATTAAAGTAGAATGTAGAAACATGCGCTTTGAATTAAAGGGGAAGTTCAGCACAAATGCATGCTTAAAAAAGTGAGTATTTTCTCATACAGTGACCATAATCTGCCATCCAGTGCTCAGTAAAGATCTAAGCATATTTGACCACTCAACAGCCAATCAGTAGAAACTACTATTAGCCACATTCCAAGGGAGTGTGCATCCTGGGAAGAAGATGGACCTCTGCAGAACCTAAAATAGCAAAGTATGTGAAATAATTGATTTGTCAAAAATTATATAGCACCAACATATTCAATTACATAATCGTACATTACATACAAGGGTATGCATATTATACAAGTCACACACATTACAAACAAAGGTAAAGCAAACATTATAAGTACACGAGTGATGAGTTATTTACAGCAATACTGTGATACAATAGGAAAGAGGACCCTGCCCAAAGAGCTTACAGACTAGAGGAAATAGGGATGAGACATAAGGCGATGGGAATCGGTAGGCTGTAAATAGATTGGCAGTGGAGTTTGTGTAGAATATGTAACACCCAGGTATGTAGAATAATGGATGTTTTGTAGTACAGGAAAATCATTCAAATAATGTTTTTTTTTTAATTAGCGTCCCCTTTAATTATATAATTCCATAGGCTATAAGGAAATGCGTCTTTACTTTGCCCTAAAAATGATCATGTACAAGTATAAAATAAAGATACCCACTCCCAAAAACTGTTTATTAAAAAATGCATTATCTTATACTATAATCCAGTAATATATATATACTGTATACCTGTTGAAAATAAATCCTTGAAAGCCCTTTATTTAAGCTATTTCATCCTCAGTTTGACCCCCTCCCTTTAGTACTCTCCTGCTAGGTCCAGTGGTCTACATAATATTGAGTAGGTCTCATACACACTGGAAGCAGTTGTTGTGTGTGTTGGTGTCCGCAGGGGGGACACATCTGCATGGAGGGGGGCTCGCTCCTGAGGAGGTAAATGGGTTTTGCTAAGGTGGATTAAGATCATATGGGGCCCTAGGCAGGGCTCATTTAGGGCCCCCATTTTGCTACATATATGTATAGACTGTAATATTGTCCCTGCTTCTAAAGCTGGGCCCCCAGAAGTTTCCTGGGCCCTAGGCAGGGTGCTAGGGTAGCCTTGTGGATGATCCTGCAGGTGGGATGCCTAAGTACTGGGAGATATAAATTAGCTAAAAGTATTTTGTGCTCTACTCTTCTGGTTTGAGCCACATGAGCATGTCTGAGTCAATGGCTCAGTTAGTAGGAGGAGTTACAGGAACTGATTCACAAAGCTAATGACATCCTATAGAAAGACAATATATCAATTAATCCGCAGATTATGGGGACATTGTTCACATCAAACTCTATGGGGAAATGTGTCCACTCTGTATAATAAAGATAAAAAACCCTGAGTAAATCAACCTTTAATGGATGGAACACACAGTTTCAGCAACAGTCAACGTCAACCACCTCCTTGCATATTAACCTTATTCACTGACTTGCTCCCAGAACCCCTGCTTCACATGGAAGTGCGTGGCCCGTGAGAACCAATCACTGGCGTTTAAGGGCTGCACTACGACTCCCATCAAACCTTGCGGGGACGCTGCGCGCGCCGGACTGTGTGAAGACTACGTTCCCCAGAAGGGCGAGCGCGGTGTTTTTTCTTTTAACCCGGAAGTGACCTGGTTGTTGGTAGCAGTCAGCTGTGAGGTGTCTGAGCTGTGTGTGTGGTGGGGGAACCGAGTGGCGTTATTAACCATGAACGTGGTCCTGGCGGTGAAGCAATATGTGTCCAAGTGATAGAGGACAGTGGCCCGGGGATGAAGGTTCTACTGATGGACAAGGAGGAGGAAACGGTGAGAGGAAGTGACAGACGGGGGAAAGTGAATCACCATGGCAACATCACATTGTAGGTACAGTGGGTACATACTACACCTAGCAATACAGTGTATCTAACACTACATAGAACATGGTACATACTACACCTATCAATACGTGTACTATATCACATACATAGAACTTGGTAATACTACACCCAGTCATACGTGTACATATCACATACATAGAACATGGTACATACTACACCCAGTCTTACCGTGTACTATATCACATACATAGAACATGGTACATACTACACCTAGCAATACAGTGTACTTTATCACATAATAGAACATGGTACAAACTACACCCAGTCATACTGTGTACTATATCACATACATAGAACATGGTACATACTACACCCAGTCATACAGTGTATTATATCACATACATAGAACATGGTACATACTACACCCAGTCATACAGTGTACCATATCCCATACACAGAACATGGTACATACTACACCAATCATACGTGTACTATATCACATACATAGAACATGGTACATACTACACCCAGTCATACGTGTACTATATCACATATATAGAACATGGTGCATACTACCCCAGTCATAATGTGTACTATATCTAATAATATAGAACATGGTTCATACTACACCTATCAATACTGTGTATATATCACATACATAGAACATGGTACATACAATAAGTCATACGTGTACTATATCACATACATAGAACATGGTACATACACACCTAGCAATACGGTGTACTATATCACATATATAGAACATGGTACATACTACACAAGCAATAGTGTAGTATATCACATACATAGAACATGGTACATACTACACCTAGCAATACCGTGTACTATATCACATTCATAGAACATGGTATATACTACACCCAGTCATACAGTGTACTTATCACATACATAGAAAGGCGGTACATACTACACCCAGTCATACAGTGTACTATATCACATACTAGAACATGGTACACACAAACACCCACTTATACTGTGTGTGTACTATATCACATACATAGAACATGGTACATACAACTCCCAGTCATATGTGTGACTATATCCCATACATGGTACATACAATACCCATTCATACAGTGTGCTATATTACATACATGGAACATGGTACATACTACACCTAGCAATACAGTGTACTATATCACATACATAGAACATGGTACATACTACACCCAGATCATTGTGTACTATATCACATACATAGAACATGGTATATACTACACCCAGTCATACAGTGTACTATATCACATACATAGAACATGGTACATACACACCCCAGTCATACATGTGACTATATCACATACATGGAACATGGACATACTACACCTAGCAATACAGTGTACTATATCACTACATAGAACATGTACATACTACACCAGTCATATTGTGTACTATATCACATACATAGAACATGGATATACTACACCAGTCATACAGTGTACTATATCACATACGTTAAAACATGGTACATACAACACCCAGTCATACAGGTGTACCATATCCCATACATAGACATGGTACATACTACACCCAGTCATACTGTGTACTATATCCCTACACAGAACATGGTACATACTACACCCAGTCATACTGTGTACTATATCACATACATAGAACATGGTACATTACTACCCAGTATTGTGTACTATATCACATACATAGAACATAGTACATACTACACCTAGCAATACTGTGTACATATAACATACATAGGACCTGGTACATACTACACTAGCAATACAGTTTACTATATCCATACATAGAACATGGTACATACTACACCCAGCAAACAGTGTACTATATCACATACATAGAACATGGCATACATAGTACACCCAGTCATTACTGTGTACACTATCACATACATAGAACATTGTACATACTACACCCAGTCATACTGTGTACTATATCACATATATAGAACATGGTACATACTACACCCAGTCATACAGTGTACTATAGCACATACATAGAACATGGCACATACTACACCCAGTCATACAGTGTACTATATCACATTCATACAACATGGTAAATACTATACCTAGTCATACTGTGTACTATATCACATACATAGAACATGGTACATACTAGTATGACTCGGTATGTATTACCATGTTGTATGAATGTGATATAGTACACTGTATGACTGGGTGTTGTAGTAGTGCCATGTTCTATGTATGTGCTATAGTACACTGTATGACTGGGTGTAGTATGTACCATGTTTATATGTGATATAGTACACAGTTTGATGGGTGTAGTATGTACAATGTTCTATATGTGATAGTGTACACAGTATGACTGGGTGTACTATGTACCAGTTTATGTATGGATATATAGTAACTGTATTGTTGTGGTGTAGTATGTACCATGTACTATGTATGTGATATAGTAAACTGTATTGCTAGGTGTAGTATGTACCATGTTCTATGTATGTGATATAGTACACAGTATTGCTAGGTGTAGTATGTACTATGTTCTATGTATGTGATATAGTACACAGCAGACTGTGGTGTAGTATGTACCATGTTCTATGTATGTGATATAGTACACAGTATGACTGGGTGGTATGTACCATGTTCTGTGTATGGGATATAGTACACAGTATGACTGGGTGTAGTATGTACCATGTTCTATGTATGGGATATGGTACAACTGTATGACTGGGTGTTGTAGTTACCATGTTTACGTATGTGATATAGTACACTGTATGACGGGTGTAGTTATACCATGTTCTATGTATGTGTATAGTACACAATATGACTGGGTGTAGTATGTACCATGTTCTATGTATGTGATATAGTACACTGTATTGCTAGGTGTAGTATGTACCATGTTCCATGTATGTGATATAGTACAATGTATGACTGGGTGTTGTATGTACCATGTTCTATGTAGTGATATAGTACACTGTATGACTGGTGTAGTATATACCATGTTCTATGTATGTGATATAGTACACAATATGACTGGGTGTAGTATGTACCATGTTCTATGTATGTGATATAGTACACTGTATTGCTAGGTGTAGTATGTTACCATGTTCCATGTATGTAATATAGCACACTGTATGAATGGGTATTGTATGTACCATGTATGGGATATAGTACACAGTATGACTGGAGTTGTATGTACCATGTTCTATGTATGTGATTAGTACACACACAGTATAAGTGGGTGTTGTGTGTACCATGTCTATGTATGTGATATAGTACACTGTATGACTGGTGTAGTATGTACCGCGTTCTATGTATGTGATATAGTACACTGTATGACTGGGTGTAGTATATACCATGTTCTATGAATGTGATATAGTACACGGTATTGAGAGTGTAGTATGTACCATGTTCTATGATGTGATATACTACACAGTATTGCTTGTGTAGTATGTACCATGTTCTATATATGTGATAAGTACACCGTATTGCTAGGTGTAGTATGTACCATGTTCTATGTATGTGATATGTACACAGTATGACTTAGTTGTATGTACCATGTTCTATGTATGTGATATAGTACACAGTATTGATAGGTGTAGTATGAACCATGTTCTATATATGTGATATAGTACACATTATGACTGGGTGTAGTATGCACCATGTTCTATATATGTGATATAGTACACAGTATGACTGGGTGTAGTATGTACCATGTTCTATGTATGTGATATAGTACACAGTATGATTGGGTGTAGTATGTACCATGTTCTGTGTATGGGATATGGTACACTGTATGACTGGGTGTAGTATGTACCATGTTCTATGTATGTGATATAATACACTGTATGACTGGGTGTAGTATGTACCATGTTATGTATGTGATATAGTACACCAGTATGACTGGGTGTGAGTTTGTACCATGTTCTATGTATGTGATAAAGTACACTGTATTGCTAGGTGTAGTATGTACCATGTTCTATGTATGTGATATAGTACACGGTAAGACTGGGTGTAGTATGTACCATGTTCTATGTATGTGATATAGTACACAGTATGACTGGTGGTAGTATGTACCAAGTTCTATGTATGTGTATAGTACACTGTATTGATAGGTGTAGTATGTACCATGTTCTATGTATGTGATTAGTACACTGTATTGCTAGGTGTAGTAGTAGTACCACTGTACCTACAATGTGATGTTGCCATGGTGATTAATTTCCCCCGTCTGTCACTTCCTCTCACCGTTTCCTTGTCCATCAGTAGAACCTTCATCCCCGGGCCACTGTCCTCTATCATCTTGGACACATATTGCTTCACCGCCAGGACCACGTTCATGGTTAATAAACGCACTCGGTTCCCCCACACACACACACAGCTCAGACACCTCACAGCTGACTGCTACCAACAACCAGGGTCACTTCCGGGTTAAAAGAAAAAACACCGCGCTCGCCCTTCTGGGGAACGTAGTCTTCACACAGTCCGGCGCGCGCAGCGTCCCCGCAAGGTTTGATGGGAGTCGTAGTGCAGCCCTTAAACGCCAGTGATTGGTTCTCACGGGCCACGCACTTCCATGTGAAGCAAGGGGTTCTGGGAGCAAGTCAGTGAATAAGGTTAATATGCAAGGAGGTGGTTGACGTTGACTGTTGCTGTAACTGTGTGTTCCATCCATTAAAGGTTGATTTACTCAGGGTTTTTATATTTATTATACAGAGTGGACACATTTCCCCATAGAGTTTGATGTGAACAATGCCCCATAATCTGCGGATTAATTGATATATTGTCTTTCTATAGGATGTCATTAGCTTTGTGAATCAGTTCCTGTAACTCCTCCTACTAACTGAGCCATTGACTCAGACATGCTCAGTGTGCTCAAACCAGGAAGAGTAGAGCACAAAATACTTTTAGCTAATTTATATCTCCCAGTACTTAGGCATCCCACCTTAGCAGGATCATCCACAAGGCTACCCTAGGCACCTGCCTAGGGCCCAGGAAACTTCTGGGGGCCCAGCTTTAGAAGCAGTGACAATATTACAGTCTATACAATATATGTAGCAAAATGGGGGCCCTAAATGATGGCCCTGCCTAGGGCCCCTATGATCTTAATCCACCTTAGCAAAACCCATTTACCTCCTCAGGAGCGAGCCCCCCTCCATGCAGATGTGTCCCCCCTGCGGACACCAACACACACACAACTGCTTCCAGTGTGATGAGACCTACTCAATATTATGTAGACCACTGGACCTAGCAGGAGAGTACTAAAGGGGGGGGTCAAACTGAGGATGAAAAAGCTTAATAAAGGGCTTTCAATAGGATTTATTTTTACAGGTATACAGTATATATATTTACTGGATTATAGTATAAGATAATGCATTTTTTAATAAAACAGTTTTTGGGAGTGGGGTATCTTTATTTTATACTTGTACATGATCATTTTTAGGGCAAAGTAAAGACGCATTTCCTTATAGCCTATGGAATTATTAATTAAAGGGGACGCTAATTAAAAAAAAACATTATTTGAATGATTTTCCTGTACTACAAACATCCATTATTCTACATACCTGGGTGTTACATATTCTACACAAAACTCCACTGCCAATCTATTTACAGCCTACCGATTCCCATCGCCTTAGTCTCATCCCTATTTCCTCTAGTCTGTAAGCTCTTTGGGCAGGGTCCTCTTTCCTATTGTATCACAGTATTGCTGTAAATAACTCATCACTCGTGTACTTATAATGTTTGCTTTACCTTTGTATGTAATGTGTGTGACTTTGTATAATATGCAACCCTTGTATGTAATGTACGATTATGTAATTGGAATATGTTGGTGCTATATAAATTTTTGACAAATCAATTATTTCACATACTTTGCTATTTTAGGTTCTGCAGAGGTCCATCTTCTTCCCAGGATGCACACTCCCTTGGAATGTGGCTAATAGTAGTTTCTACTGATTGGCTGTTGAGTGGGTCAATATGCTTAGATCTTTACTGAGCATGGATAGGCAGATTATGGTCACTGTAATGAGAAAATACTCACTTTTTTAAGCATGCATTTGTGCTGAACTTCCCCTTTAATTCAAAGCGCATGTTTCTACATTCTACTTTAATCAACAACTTGTAGCTTTGTTATTCTTTAAACTGGGTACACACCATCCAATAATTTAGCCCAACCGACTGATATTTCAGTGTTTCGGTCAGTCTGCCCAAAATATTGGATGCTGACTTGGGTTGGCCAAAGGGGCAGCACCTATGGTACCTTTTGAAATATTTCAAGCCCTAAGAAAGGCCTGAAAACTAGATTATAATTTTTTCTTTCCTTAATGGTCATAAAATGGATTCAATTGCCATTTACTGAGCTAAGACATAGCTCGTTTAACGTCTGTTCTTCAGTAAAACTGAATAAAAGAAAGTTTAAAAAAGGATGGACATACCCTTTAAATGTCATGTTCAACCCCTGACAATATCTGTAACCACAACACCACTTACCAAATACCTACTGCAATACTTACCTTACTCCCTGGAGGAGATATTTAACTTGTAGTCCGCCAGTCACTTGCCGCAGTGTGTCTACATTCTTTATGGCTTGTTTTGTACAGCTTTAAAGGAGGCGGCCCATGTTGTGACTGACAGCACCCTGATTTGTGTAATTGTCATATTCAACCACTAGATGTCGCACCATATTTACTCAGTTCCCCTGTTGCACTTTATGAATTTGAATGTTTTGAAAGGCAGAGCAATTTGTCCCTTAGTATGAGGATATTCAAATAAGTTGGCAGTGCTCCATTCATTACTCACGTCCTTTACCACATAAGCTAATTCAGACTGCATCAGCTCATTATCTATTTTTGATACTTCCTGAAATAACCTGATCTGAAGTTATTGCCATGACCATAAGTGCAGTAAGGTCAGGCCATGACATCCTACCATACACCATATCTAAAGATCTTATTTTATAATTGTGGGTAAAACAGCATGTCTGTGGCTAATGACATTTTACGGAATGTTCAGGGAGGACAGAACATCAAGCAGCCTTCCAAGCAATTGACTGCAAAGCATGTGACAGCCTCTGATGGTGCCAAATAAAGGGCAATTATCACTGATGCTGCTGGCTGAGACACAAACAGCAAACATCTCTATTGCAGTTGCCATGTTCCTGGAGCCAGAGCATTTAGCCAGAAATAACTCAACAGAAGAAAAATAGATATTTGTCTTGGATGCTCCTAAAAATGCAAATTAACAGGGAGATTCATAAAAGTTCTTATAGTTAAAAATGGTGCTAATTTTGCCCCAACCAATCAGATCTTATTTAACATTTAAAAACTAACATCTGATTGATTGGGCCAAAATTAGCACCATTTTTAAGGACAACTAAAGCCACAGGAACAACACTGAACCAAAGGCAGAACACCTTGATATAAAACCAGTAATCTGTGTGTGTCTTACCCTCCATTTTGATACGGGCGCTTGGAAATTTACCTAAATAACATATGGTTTGTGCATTACTAGTATCACACAGGTTGGTCAACGACCAATATGTTCTGCACATGCTCAGTCCTTAGCTAGGGCAGAGGCTTGTTAGTTGGTCACACCCATTAATAATCTCTAGCCAATCCTTTTTCAGGACAGCAAGGAAGCATGTGACTGAGGTCAGGAGGTGTGGTCTGACACTGCACACACACAGATACATCATCCCGTTCTTAACAGGCTTACATTTACTTTAATACAATTTACTGAAGTGGGATTTTTAGTTTATTGGTGTTTTTTAGGGAGATTGTTTTCAGATTCTGGAGTATAAAAAATGGGTTTAGTTCTCCTTTAAGGAGAAAACAACTTTTAACAAATAACCCTGTTTTTTATGGAGTTCAGGATAAATTATTAATTTTTCTGATTAATACCTTGTACATGCTCGATGGAACACACAATGCCTGATCACGAGCAGGCAATTAATGGTGGTTCAGACCATAATCGAAAGTCTGTGGCCATTCAGTCGGGTGTCGTATGTTGATCCAGTGTGGCAGTGTGTTTGTTAATTATGTGCGCGGCCATTATCGCCCACTCGTTCGTTGAACAGGAAATTGTATATGACACTGTACATGACACACAAAAAACATACTGCGGCAGTGTGTTTAATGCAGTGGACTTGTATAGTCCAGAAATTGTTGATTGTAACAATGTCACATGATATACTTTCTAACCAGAAATATAACTGTGTAAATCCCTAACTTACTAACCTCCCCCAAACCACTGGCTCAGGCATGCTCAGTGTAAGCCACTTAGTTTGAGAGAGAGGAACTGTCCAATGAGATCATTCATATCCTCTGTGGCTGTGCCAAAGGGAAGTGAAACTGACTGGTGGGCTATCTGTAGTGACATTTTTTATTGGTTTTAATGTGATTTGTTTTTGGTTAAGATCTGTTGTATTCAATTAGATCAACTGGACTTGAAATGTAGTTCTTGAAGACGTTTCGCTAGTCATCCGACTGGCTTTCTCAATTCAGAATGACTTGTACAAGAATCTGTGGCAATTATGTACCCTGGAAAATCCCAATTAGCATATCACGCCAGGTGTTAAGGGTGTGATTATAGATAGTGGCTAAGAGGTGTTATAGGAACGCCCAGAGTAAGGTGTTAAAACAGCATTGTACATGGCAGACAGTTGGTGTCGAACCCCCCCACCTCTATTTAGGCTTGGTTTCTTTATTTTTCACATAAATGGCCTCCTTAACACCTCTCTTGAACCAGTCACGTTTTAAACCGAACAACACACTGAGGCAGCAATTGGTACATCCGAAAGACCCAATACCAAAACACAAGAAAAGCGACAAATGAAGTTGGAGTTGAAGGAGATTTTAAACCCTGAAGTTGTAAAAATCGAGGTTTCCAGTGTGATTTACTGATAGTAAAGTAGTAGTACTTATCTATACTACTATAGTAGCAGTTTCACTCTTGCTTTTTTCATAATGAAATGTAATTAGTAAATGACCGACAATATAGCCAGAATCTCCCCCAGTCCATGTCTGGATTCTCCATCTGACATTTGCCTTCGTCCTGTGCGAAAGAAGTTTAAAAGAAACCACCCTTTTAGAAAAAATGTCCCCTACATGTTCTCTGGAATAATTATTATGCCTGCTATGTTCCAGATATCTTAGAAACAAAGTTATAGTGTGTGTCAATGGCTATATTAGTTTACGCCACCTTCAGAATCCAGTGAGCTGGTTATGAGCTTGAGCTGCTCGGAGGAGACAGATAGGGGATTAGCATTCTTTCATTTGCTGTTATGTCAACTGTCATATCCATGACTGACAGTTACAAACTCTAAGAACCAGGAAGCAGAAAAAGGGGCAACAGGACTTATCAGGATAGTCTTATCATTTAGCTTTCTAACTATTGCAGTTTTAGGATTGTGGGGATGATTTATCTACATTTTATTTTATTTGAGTCTGGACTTGCCCTTTAAAAGCATTACATGGTTCAGGATTAAATTGTTATTGTGAAATAAAAGTGTCTTTCCCCCAAAACATATTCCTACGAAGACACATAGCGTATATAGAAATACAGTATATACTGGATGTAGGGTATTGATGGTTTACAGGGCATATCTGCTCTTTCAGTTATCCCAAGCAATTAGCAGCTGCAGGCCGTAGTATTACAATCTCAAAGGACTGCAACGTCTTCAATTAATTCAATGTAACCATTAGCAGGTTGAGTCACAGTTGCCCATCTGTGCAAAGTGTCAGACATCTTTATCTTATAGGTCAGTGCTAGAAAGAGGTTAAAATTCTAAAAGATGCACCATAAGCAGCACATGCACCGTGTCTTACAGTGGTTTTGAGCTCCTTAGGGCTAAGATGTAGAGAAGGGGTCAGGGAGGACTGGAGAGTTGGAAATGGGATGGAGATAGATAGGACCACTCACTGTACGTCCAAAACAGAACTGGAACCCTGACTGAGGACTTGGGATTTGTTCCCTAAAGTTAGGACAGCCCCTTCCAAATCAGGACATCTAGAGAAACCCTAACATAGGGTCACACATCACACAACACTGATCCCTTAGACACTTTCGGAAGGAAAGGTCAACTCCCTTGTTCTGGAACAGCGTAAGCAAAGTTTCCCAATTATGTGTGGTTGATAAGTATTCAGGATCTTATGAAATGTGTTTTTATAATGTTAACCGCGTGATTGCACCTTGTTACATGTCAAACCAAACATAGAAAACCATTTGCATTGTCAAGTCTGTTTGTAACATTGGTGAAACGAGCGACTAATGTTTACCAGTACGGTTGTGCACTGGACACATAAGGAGGGCATTGTGGGCCCTGAATAGTGTCAGACAAAGGGGGTCTCTGTCTCTCTGAGGACTCGGTGGTAGAATCGTGTATTTCCATTCTTCATTATTTTAGAAGTGCTGAAGTGCTATTGACCAGCACAGAGGTGTCTCTAGGGTTTTTGCCACCTGAGCCAAACTTTTGAATGCCGCCCCTATATACTACTAGGTGCTATGTTATTTTCCTTCTGCTCTGTCTGCCACTTTTCTAAAGAAACTAAATTAAATTGAGCTCTGCCTGCCGCTCTCTGATATTTAGCATGGGTGCCGCCCTGAGCATTATGCTCAATTGCCTCATTAGAGAGACATCCTGGACCAGCAGTATACAGAGGTGGGATGAACACGCATGTACAGAGTGTCAAGGGATAACATACCGAACGTCACGTCAGCATGAAACTCACAAGATCTAAGCCATGCAAAAAACAATGGACGGTTTGAGTAAAATAGCAGCGCATTTTATTTTTCATTATTATTATGGATTTATAGTGTGCCGTAAATATCATGCTCTGCCCCAACAAGTTACAATCTATTATATATCCCCCATGGAACTGCAATACAATGCCTTCCATAATTTATATATATAAATTAAAATAATTTATTTTGACACATAATGTAGATTTGTGGTTACCGACACGTTTCGGCCATCTTAGACGGGGCTGTCATCAGGATTACAGATTCAATAACACAGCCTTGTACTAATGTGTTATAATCGAATTAGATTGTAAGTTATTCTATACCTTTGCTCACTAACTTGTCCTTTACTTTGTGGCTTTGTGTCTGTCCCACATAAACTTGTCCATGGGGACAATAAATAAATACACACACACCATAGCTAAATCACAGGTGCAATTGGACCTTTGGTGGGATGGCAAAGTGAATCTCATTTAATTATGGTTGATCAGCATAGACAGTGTAGACAAGGGAAGGACCTGTTTCCTGTGATAATTTGTCCCTCGCTTTTCCTCTAATTGGTGTGGTAGGACTATCCTTAAACTGTGATAAACACACAAATGGCTTTCCAAAGAACAATCTTTCAGTGAGGCTTCTACTTGCAAGTTCCATGAGTTCTGATGTGAAGGAATCCTTGGGTCTTCCTCTTCCTCTAGGAAATGCTTGTCTTGACCCTGTTATTTTTTTCACTGGCAGGCCATACTGTACGATTATACATATTACGTATTTGACATTTTGAAAAGACACAGAACACTAATGGTGTCAGCTGTCGGAAAATCTTAAATCTGAACTAGCAAAGCAACCAATGAGCATTTAGCTTTGATCTTTCAGCAGCCTTAAGATGTATAAAAGCCTCGTGCTGATTGGTTACTTTGTATTATTGCAAATAACTTTTTAATTCTTCACTGAGTTACATGCACGTCCCTGCCAGGCTCTTACACACTTCTATCCAGGATGAAAACTTACATACAGGTAAATCACCCCAAAACCCTAAACAGTAATAGTTAGAAATCTGAAATTATAAGTCTAACTGAATCCTGACAATGTCCTGTTTCCCCTGTTTCTCTTCTGGTTTCTTCCAGTTAGTAATTGTCAGTTATGGGTTTGACAGTTGACATCACAGCCAATGACTGAATGTAAATCCCCTGTCTGCCTTTCTGAGCATGCCCAGGCTCAGTAAAGGCTCAGTACAGGTTTCTAAATAGCTCAGTTTCCATGAGGCAACCAGAAGCATAGCAGGCATACAATAATGAATTCATAGGACAAACTATGATATATCAACATATTTAAAGGGGCATTCTTTCTAAAGATGTTCTTATGAGGTTTGAGTTTTAAAATCCAATTTTTAACACGGTTTATGAAATAAATGAAAAAAACCTTCAAACTAGGTCAATGTAACTCCAATATGGAAGGTCCTAACTAATTACCTTGGACATTTATTTGGGTTGGAATCCCCTGCTTGGTTGGCACCACCCAAGTGTTGTTTTGCTATATGAGTGCGAACCGTCCTTTTGTTAGAACAAATGTTTTCTTCTTTATTTAGTTGTTCCTTCACTCTTTTTTCTCCTTTCCTTTATCTGTGATTCTTATTGAACCTCATATGAAACTCCTATTCTTTGATTCCTGTAATAGAAATGAGTAACATCAAACAAAATATAATTAATCTCCTGGGCCACCTGACAAGGAAGCTCTTGACTGGGTTACTTGTCTGCTTGGAAATCAATAATTGGAATGGAATGTTTGACACTTCTATGAATTAAAGGAGAACTAAAGTCTCCAGACAACATTGTCCCAATAGACAGAGCACATTCACAAACATACAACAAGCTGTGTCTCACCTCTCCCTTTGCTGTGGCCATTGGGTGATTTATGAAAAAACCTGTGAGTACTAGGGGTCAGCTCCCACAATCCACCTTAGCTGGGTAAACCCCCAGATAAGTGTCTGTGTACAGGCACATGCTCTGTAGTGCTCAACAGATCAAAACAAGGAAGTTGCAGCCTTGCTTCCTAGAAGCTAACAGTAATCACAGTACAATCACAGAGATCCTCCCTGACGCAGAACAGAGATTTCAGTTGTTTGTTTTCAAACACATTCAATGCTCCTGTCCTAACAATGATATAATCTTTACAAAAATAAAAGTAATCTTTACAGTGCATTTCATAGATAGCATGGATGTAAGAAATGGAATACTAACATTTCAGCAAAAATAAAAAAAATGAATGTAAGTCTGGGGAATAGAACCTGCAACCTGTACATTTACTCTGTCTTGCTAAAAGCAGAGTTTATAGATAGATAGTAGAATCTTTTACTATGAACATAATGGAAACAAAAATAAAGGAAACTATGGTGATTAGAACTTGCAACCTTTCTATAAGTTTCTATAATTGGCATCTTACAAGGTGAGCCATGACTGAGTAAGCTGAATACTTTGGTACATTTAGGAGCTTCATCATTTGCTTGGGACATAATAGAAACAAACAAAAAAAGAAGTCTGGGGTATTGACTTATGACATGAATTGTGTATTATTAAACCTGAAGCCTTACCCGATGCGCCACCACTGAACAAGCAAAGTACTCTGTACATTTGGAAGCTTTTTTTCTTTTTTGCTAACGATTCCTAAAGAAAATGGAAAATGGAAGTCCCTGATAAGACTTTGAAAGCTGCTTGTTACCCCTGCAGTTTATTTTCCAGAAAGTCACACGAATGGTTAATAGATTATGGTAACAATCAGCTTTCAAAGTCTTTTCAGGGATTCCATATTGGTGTATAAACATCTGTATAGAAACACTCTGTCCATAGAGACAGTGAATACTGGGGTCAGGGGGCGTGGTTCTTTGATGACTTCATGGGCTGTGGGTTTTACTGGCAACAACATGGAAGCCTTCTTATTTACAGAATCTATTTCTTACATGTACTAAAGCAACTTACTAGAGAAGAATCTTACAATGTATAGGTGTTCTGGGGAGAAAAACTTTCACATTAGGTTTTAAAAAATTTAAGTTTAGTTCTCCTTTAAGTACAAAGAGCATGTAGGTTTACTACCGGACCTTATTTTATTGGCAATACTCGTGGTTTGAGGGACATTGCAATACAATTTACCTACCACCTATAAATGTGTGGGTATTATTTATACAATAGTTTCTAAAAACATTATATAAACAAAATGTAATTTTTGATCCAAACTGGGTTATTTAAAGCTATCCTGTGATGTACCAGTTATAACGGGTGAACAATCTGCCCTAGGCTGTGGTCAGCACTAGCGGTACCCGTGTCACGATCGGTCCTTACCTGCCTTGGGCCGCTCGGTGGTCGGACTTCCTGTGGGATGTGGGCGGGTGTTCGTGCTCACGTTGGGACGGTGCTGTGCAGACGTGCGCACACTGGCATGGCACCAGAATTTAAAATGCAGGGAAAGGAGAAGAACCAGTGCTGGATGTTTGTTCCCACACCGGCTCTAATCTTCCTGTTCCTCAACCTGTCCCAGTACCTTGTTCCTGTGCCTCGGCTCCTGTACCTTGTTCCTGTGCCTTGATTCCTGTGCCATGGCTCCTGTCTACTCGACTTGTTGCTTGCAGCTACTGGGGGCCCAAACCTGGTGTGACTAACATCCACCCAACCACAGGGCTCTGGTGAAAACCTGGTCACACTTAGACCCTGCGCCCCAGTACCTATGGTACTTATTGGTCTCCACCAAGGAATCAGGTACATCTTGACATAACATCCAACTATGGATTCCATTCCATTTAAGGAATAGTTCACTTTTCGAGTGAACTATTCTGACCCAAAGGAACAGCATGGCCTTTAATATGGAAATTTTAATTCTTTTGTTGTGGCCCAGTCTTCCTATATTTCCTAGGTCAATTGTTTCCTAACGCAATAAACAAAAAAAAACTGGGTTTCTATTAACAATTAACTCAGCCGAAGTATTTATCAAATAGAGCACCTGTGGTGATGTGGGCGTTCATGATGGTCTTTCTGTATGTATGTATGTATGTATGTATGTATGTATGTATGTATGTATGATGTATGTATGTATGTATGATGTATGTATGTATGTATGTATGTATATATGTATGTATGTATGTATGATGTATGTATGTATGTATGTATGCATGTATGTATGTATGTATGTATGTATGTATGTATGTATGTATGCATGTATGTATGATGTATGTATGTATGTATGTATGATGTATATATGTAGATGTATGCATGTATGTATGTATGTATGTATGTATGTATGCATGTATGTATGTGTATAGTTTATTTATAAAGCGCCACTTGGGGAAGCAGCGCTGTACAGAACAAAAAATACTAAAGTCACACAAGGGGAACAAATACATAAATAGTTCAGTACATAAATATATAAATTATATAAATGGAAGTGCTAGAGCTTTGCCACAGAGAGGAAAGGAGGTCCCTGCCCCGTAGAGCTTACAATCTAATTAGGTAACCCTCGCATGTATTTTCTGTAACCCTTATGAGTATTTCTGCATTTCAATGTTATATCTGTTAGATATATTACCTCCTGGTGTCCCGAAACATTACATGTTCTGTCCCATTTATTTAGTGATAAAAGGGTTGGCCCAGGCATTTGTCAGATCGTCACAGGAATGTTGGAGAGAGTTATTAGACCTTAAAGAACAATTATACTCACCTTCCCTCCGCTCCTCTTTTAGGTCTGTACCTTTTACCAAGGGTGAAGACCTGAACTGCTAGGTCCTCACCCCTGGGTTCACGAAAGTTAAAGCACAGCGTTACTGAAATGCTGCTCTGGCAGGCTCCGCCCCCCCTCCTCTCGTTGGCGACGAGGCCAATAGGAAGACGCTCTGCAACGAGCGTGCCTTCCTATTGGCCTCGTCGCGAAGGAGAGGCAGGGGTGAGGACCTAGCGGTTCAGGTCCTCACCCTGGTAAAGGTACAGACCTAGAAGAGAGGAACGGAGGGAAGGTGAGTATAATTGTCCTTTAACAACCAGTAACGTTTTAAAGACAACTAACAGCATAAAAACCTGCTTTTTGGAACATTCAGATCTGTTCTAAAGAATATTTTATCTTAATTTTTCTCACCAACAAAAAGTGTCTTTCCACAGTTAAAGGAAAATGAAGGTACAAAATTTAACTACTAGAAAAGATAAGACAAAAATTCAGCAAATTGCTATCAATTTTACAAAAACAAAGCTTCTCTCGCCCAGCTGTCCAGAAGTACCACACATCTGGTTGTGCTGGCTCAACACACAATATTTCCTTATATTATTTATTGTGCAAAATTAATAATTGTGTTATCTGATGAAGGTACTCGTAAGTATGTTGATTTTGCACAATAAATAATAATTTTTCTCATAATCCAAAGTGCCCAGGATTTTTTCATCTTTGTATGGATTTTTTTTTAAATTGAAAGTACCTGGGTTAGGCCTGTACAGCATGTACAGTTTTTATCTGCCAGGTTAGTGTCCTGGACTTTCCTGTATTAAAGATAGTGTGAAGCACTGAGAAAGCCTGGCAGAAGCAGTTTTGTTAGAGCTGGTGCTCCTCCGAGAAACAATATTGGGAGGTAGGAATTACCTCCAATTACCAATCCTATACTTTTAACAGTTTAAAATGAATACTTAAAGTGGTAATAGGCATTGTCCTGTTGCTCCTCCATTGGAAGCCTTCATTGTCTCCATGTTTTAGGAGCACAACAATTTTTTTTTTAAAAACCCTCCATTAAAATCTTAGAAATCTTACAACCACAACTTGGAGACCAAAGTAGCCAATGCTTTATTCCGCGTGTAGACACCCAGTCAGCTGACACAGTGCTCTGCTCTTAATTGCATTTAATTGTAATTACGTATAGATTTCATCCAGATCTTTATATTCAGCTGTAGAATAAAAGGTTCAGGGGTCTTCATATTGCACCTCTCGGCCTTTTGTTTCTTATTTACCCTCCTAGATTTTTGACCTTGTCTCCATTTCTTTCTCAGTCTTTTCACACTTCCTCCTGCTAGTCAGATTCACGCCCTGCTGAATTGATATAGGAATCAGAAACGGAAACCTTGGTTATATCCTTTCACCAAATTCTTTAACGACCCATTCCTTGGCAACAGAGCGTGTTTACTAGAATAATCAAAGCCTGTAACTTTATCTTGGTATTGGAAAGAATGTTCATGCGATACGACATAATATCTGTGCGGAGCTCTGCTGCTCTCTGCCTTACATCGGCCTGTAAAGTCCAATGAAAAGAGTCACTAGCAAAGTTCTCATCGTATAGGATAGTGCAGGGTGGGCAATTAAATTTACCAGGGGGCCGCATGAGACATTGGATTGTGGTGAAGTGCCGGACCAATACTCATTATAGAGATTGCAAAGCTGGATTTTAAAAAGGATACATTAATTACCTGGTTCATTGGATCTTTTAATTATTTGTTGCAATGTATAATCAAAGGTGTATAATATCTATTCAAATTCATTAATCAGGTCATCATTTTTTTTAATAAAATATAAATAAATTAGCTCTCCAGCCAGACGATCATAATTAAAGGGTATGTCCACCCTTAAAATCATTTTTTAATACATGATTCCTCCTGTCCCCCCAGCCCCAACCGCTATTTTTACTCTTAGAAAGTTCCCCAAAGTTTGCTTACCTTCCCTCTTTCCTCCGCCGCGCTGCCGGCCCTCTGCTTGTGAGAAAATGCAAGCAGAGGGGTGGGACCGGCAGTCACGTCTGTGATTGGCTGAGCGGCAGCCAATCACGGACGCAGCTGCGGGAGTTCATTTCGGCGGAGGAAAGAGGGAAGGTAAGTAAAGTTTGGGGAGCTTTCTAAGAATAAAAATACAGCGGTTGGGGCTGGGGGGACAGGGGGAATCATATATCTAAAGGGTTTTACACTAGGGGGAGGAATCCTGAGAGGGGGGGAGGGAGGGGAGGGGGAGAGGGCTGCAGTACGCATGCCAAACTTCTCCGGAGGCCAGGTAGGAGGCAGAGTCCTATATGAACTCTGCTATCCTCCTGGTGGGCAGTTTTTGGGACTTTGGTGGGGGACTACAGGAGAACCCTATGGAGCTGGGATGTGAGGTAAGGATTAAACTACACTACACAATGGGCCAGTAGTGGGGGGGATTATAGTTTTGGGGATGGACATGCCTTTAAGAATTTTGGGTAAGGTATTGAGGGGACAGTCAGGGGCAGCACGTTGCCCCTGTGGTCTGGGATAGTGTTAAGTAATTTTAATTTACACCCCTTTATATTACACCATCCTTAAATCTTCAAATGTAACCTCTAAACCCACCTCTTCAGGTACCACATAACCTGGCCTGACTGAATTTATATGCTACCTGCTAATCACACTCCACTGCCAAACTACTCACAGCTACTGATTCACTTCACCTTACGTTTCACCTCCATTTCCTCTACACTGTAATCTCCCAGGGCAGGGCCCTCTTTAAATTTACATCACTTTGTGCACTTATATTTCATGCAGCACGGTGGGCTCAGTGGTTACCACTGATTCACTGCAGTGCTGAAGTCCTGAGTTTGATTTCACCCTTGGACACATCTGCAAGGAGTTTGTATGTTCTCCCCGAGCTTGCACAATAATAAAGACATACTGATAGGTTGTATGTGAATTAATGTGCTTAGATTGTAAGCTCTTCGGGGCAGGGCCTGGTGTGACTGTATACATGTAATGTAAGCGATACAGAAGATGTTGGCACTATGTAAATTCACAATAATAATAATGCATTACCTTGTATGTAATATGTATTATATGTACGTCCCTTGTATGTAACATGTATGCCAATGTTGTGAGGGAGGGGCATTTTAAAGGGCAACTATAGTGAAAAAAAAACTTTGTCTGTATATAATGTATAGATCACTTAGTATAAGCTGCCACTTCATTTTGTTTCTGTGTGGCTTTTTTCTTCAACTGGCAGAAGTTTGTACAAGCTGTGTAGTCCCCCTCCCCTCTCTGTCTACTCCCCCAAGCAGTGACGGCTGTATACAGAGTCCGAGCATTGTCAGTTGAAAGGACTTTAAATGAAGTGCTGACATCCTGTTGACCCCTCCCTTCCAGAGCTAGACTGCAAGCAATCAAAGTGTGAATAAAGTAGCAATATGCTGAAGGGAGGGGCAGAGGGGGAGAGAGGACAAGTGGTGCTGAGATTCTTTACAAGTAAGTTACTGAACTCTCCCTGTCTCTAACTTTGCTAATTGTTATTTATTTTTCACCTAAAGTTCATATCTCTCTCCCCCTGCTTAGCTGAGATCATATCACTGAAGAGAGAGTCAGTGTAACAGCAGCTTGTATGAGACCTTCCACAAACACAGTGACACTGCTGTTGTCCTGTTACATTTCGTTGCTTTAGTCTATATATTTCATAGATTGCACTGTGTGTCTTGTTTGGATATAGTCTGTATTACTGTATTAATATACTGTATTAGTGTTCCATTTGAGTCACTGGTTTTGTATGTATATAAGATTTTTTGGGGGGGGAGGGGCTGTTTATTAGTGTGTTATGCTCATATTGCTGGTAATGGTTTATTGATTGTGTTTAGCACTACAGCATTTGACTATAGTTGCACATGGTACATATAGTGTGGGTGAGAGAGTGTGTGACAGTACTGCAGGGGAGCTTTGGATTGTGTGGGGTGTGCCTTTGAGTGACAGATGAGGTGTAGCAGCTCCTACAAATCACAGCATATTCAAAGGCTATATCTCGGGGACTATGTAGAATTAAAGAAACTAAAGGTACCCTTGGTGGATGGGATGACTTATAGGATAATTAAAGAAATTAAAAAAAACAATTTTCTCACTATATTGCCCTTTAAATAGTTATAGCTGAATAAACTCTTTGTAGCATCAACTGCATTACACTCTAGACTTTACTATGAGCAATATTATACAGAAAAGGAACTGCACGAATAGTAAATTCTGATGCAAATGTCCTTTGGCCCATTTATTCAGGAACACCACAAGATCTGTGTTGTCCTTACAGAAATGGGCTAAAGTCCTTGCATGAGCATTTACTGCTGACTTTACTATGAGGTCTCATGAATATCCAGGAGTGAGGGTACCATGGCCGAAGGGTTTACCAACATGTCTGATTGTTTGAACCCCCAGTTATAGAAAATGGGCTGTTTTACATCTATATTAAAGTGCAACTAGAGACCCAAAATATAATACATAAAAGAATAGGATTCTAGTGCACACACAATTCTAATTGCATATTGGCTACTCCATAATGTTGCTACTACAAACAGCCTGCTAATCCCTGGATAAAAAAAAATTAGATCAATAAATTGGCCAGATTTTTTAAGCCCAGTCACCACGTTCGGTTACCCTAAAATATGATCAGGAAACTACTTTTGAGTTTATGATGTTATTTTCTAGGGTTATCGAACATTCAAGGTAATTACAGGTTTCAGATTTCAGAACCGAGGGGTTCCGTGTTGGATCCGGGTCTAAGTTAGACTCGGATCCCATTATGTTCAGACTTCCTGCTTCCATGTAGTTCCAGTGACATCAACTGACCCTCTGCTCTCCTCTCTGCCCAGGAAACAGAGCATGCTCACTTAAGACTTTAAAAAAACAAGACAGTTGGTTGGGTGGAGGAGGAGGGGGCATTAATGCAGTCACATGACTGCAAGCTGGGAAAGCAGGAAGTGTTCAGGAAGTTATATTGCTAAACATTTTCAATTTTAAATACGTCAGAAGGGCTTTTATTTAACCCTAACTTGTT
Source organism: Hymenochirus boettgeri (assembly GCA_019447015.1). Taxonomy (NCBI): domain Eukaryota; kingdom Metazoa; phylum Chordata; class Amphibia; order Anura; family Pipidae; genus Hymenochirus; species Hymenochirus boettgeri. The sequence goes on from JAACNH010003727.1 coordinate 26,091, forward strand.
TAAAGACAACAGTTTCCTTTTAAAATGCAGTATATGGTGTATCTGTTGTATTCAATTAGACAACTGGACTTGAAATGTAGTTCTTGAAGACGTTTCGTAGTCATCGACGGCTTTCTCAATTCAGATGACTTGTACAGAATCTGTGGCAATTATGTAACCTGGAAAATCCCCATTAGCATATCACCAGCAAGGTGTTAAATATGCTAATTGGGATTTTCCAGGGTACATAATTGCCCCAGATTCTTGTACAAGTCATTCTGAATTGAGAAAGCCAGTCAGATGACTAGCGAAACGTCTTCAAGAACTACATTTCAAGTCAGTTGATCTATTGAATACAACAGATTAACCATGACCTGGATGAATGAGAACCTTCACAAGCAGATATGGTGGTTTGAGAAAATTTACCCATCAACCAAAAAATAAATCAATAGAACTGGAAGGAGAGATTTAAAAGGAATGCATAGCATTATTAACCCACTGTAAATTAACAAATCTAGTATAACAAACAAAATGAGGCTCAAATGTTAATTTAGGAGAAATTCTTTATACGTTGTCCATGTAGCATGTAGTATTTACAGTGAGTAGATTCTGTTTACCACTGTGCAAGGCATGTAATTCATACTGTTAAAAACAGTAAGTACTGACGTTTGTTTTTCGTTCACCCCTAGTCATTTATGCTGTCAGATAATTGCAATTCTAAGTTGGATGATTTATTACGAGTCCTTAAAATTCAAATTCCTAGGGATATGTCTAAATGCTCAAATTCTTGTCAAACTTGTTTGTTATATAACGAGCGGAAGGTAAGAGAAGGAATCACATAACTCTGTCTACAAATCATCGCCGATCGCTGGCAACAAATAGACCTGTTGAAACCGTATTCTAATTATTTATGGGATGTGCTCTGATATTCCACAGAAAAACCCATCTCGGCCCCAGGCTGGTAAGTAATAGTCTTGAAAGTGAAACAGGTGCTTGCTTCAAAGTCTGTCTGTTTGTTGATTGTGTGTTCATTAACTGTCAGAAAATGTATGCAGCCACAAAATAGATACAATCAGGGCGATGCACCGAGTGCCACTGTCGGCAACCCGGTACAAACACCCGGCGATGTTATAGCCGATAGCTAGGCACTCAGAACATCGTAAACCTCACGTCACTGTTCTATCCGGCACTTTCAACGCCAGCTATAGCTGGCTTTGAAAGTGCCGCAATAAAATGTTGATTTCTTGCTATAACATCGCTTGCAGCAGCTGCGCTGTTAACTTTCGTTAAGTGTTCCTTATTAATGTACCGACCGCCCTAAAGGTGGTGATG
>JAACNH010003728.1:0-27399 GCA_019447015.1 Hymenochirus boettgeri
GTTTAATATTATTTTTCGATTATGTTTTAATTATCTTCAATAAATATTAATATATATATATATATATATCTATATATATATAGATATATATATATAATATATGATATATATGTATGTTGTGTCCTTTCTACTTGCTATTATATTTTACACATAAGCATTTCAAATTCAGATTTATTTCAGGATTACTGGATGGATAGTGTTAAGGCGTGTACCCAGTATACTTCTCTTGGAGCAGTTATTTTTGATAATTGCCTCCCTCTTGGGGATCTTTAGCCCCCTCAAGACTAGCCATCTCACCTGGGCTCTGCTGTGGCCTTAATTTGAAAGTACTAGATACTGAGGTTACATTTTCTTTTATTTCCAATTACATTTGAGATGTCTCCTGTGTGCTCTCCTGTGCATGATACCTAAAATGTGTTATAATACAAAAGTGGAATACAAAAATGAGGCCTTATGACAGAACACAACAATACCAGAAACTTAAATACACCAACTCGACAGGGTACAACATATATCTAAACCCTTGTGGAGCAGGTTAACTGATGGACTGATTAATAATAAATAAAACTTTTTTTTTTTAACAGAACTCTGAGAATTCCTACATTCTACTATATCCCTAAAATCCACAAAACATACCCCACCGGGGAGGCCCATAATATTGGGCATAGGAGGCCCTACTGAAGGAGCAAGAAAGTATGTGTATTATATCATAAGACTATTTCTCTTTACAATACCATTTTATGTCAAAGACACAAGGGACGTCTGGTCCAGACTCAATGGAATTAATATTCCAATGATACTCTACTGGCGATGGATGTAGAAGTTTTATATCCCTCAATCCCACATTATGAGGGTTTAAAGGTAGCAAAGTTCTTCCTGATTTGTTTAATTTTATGTGAATTGTTAAAATTGGTCCTCAAAAATAATTTCTTTGTATTTTGTAGGAATTTCTATCGACAAATAAAGGGGGCAGCAATGGGGGGTCACTGCACCCCACTTTGCGAACCTGCATTTGGGTAAATGCGAGATTACCCAGAGGTAATGCAAAAAAAAACAGAGAATTGCTAATACAAGGAACCCCAGAGAGAGATTAATGTGATTAGAATCATCACTGAATATAATAACAACGAATGGAGGAGTTGAAAAAGGTCTAGTAAGCTTTGGTTTTCAAGAACATGTCACACTTTTTTCAAGAACATGTCAGAGCGATTCAAAATAACAAACCACCAAGAAGTAGTGTGGAGGAATCAAGACCAAATACCACGTGAACTAGAAAAAACAACTCTGAAATGTGAGGCAAGCATGATGCACGGGGGATTAACGGGGTGGTATCACATTAGCATTTTTGCAACAAATTGGCCAAAATACAAGGCCATTATCAACTGTGCAGGGAACTCTTCCTTGATCATCCAAGAGGTTTATCCTAAAATTAATGATGCAGTTCCACCTCACGTCACGATACTAACGGCTATGCTGTGCTCCCGTTTGGTCCACTCTTAGGACTGACTCTCCTTGTATGCTTTGTATATCTGTGTTTTGTATCTTTATGTCCAGCATGCATGTGCAGGTATATTAGTCTGGGACTATAGGGCTCATTTTTCTCTTAAAGATAAGACTATATCCCCAAAATACTCAATCTATACTCACACCCTGTAGGGCCTAAAAAGCAATAACAGGGCAGATTTTAGATTTTTCTCAATTAGGGACAAGAAAATCAGTAAAGAACTAATTACTTCACATGTATTCCTGCAGGCATATTATTCAGTCAACACCTGCTAATTCCCTAAAGCTTATTGCTGGTGAATGTTCTCATTTATCCAGTCATGGTATATCTGTTGTATTCAATTAGATCAACTGGACTTGAGTTTAGTTCTTGAAGACGTTTCGCTAGTCATCCGACTGGCTTTCTCAATTCAGAAGACTTGTACAAGAATCTGTGGCATTATGTACCCTGGAAAATCCCATTACATATCACAGCACAGCCAGGTGTTAAGGGTGTGATTGCACAGTGGCTAATATTATACGTTTATAAAGCTTATAGTTTATAAAGCTTATATGTTTATAAAGCTTATAGTTATAAGCTCTGCTATGTAAGAAAGACAAATTGGTACATTTCGTAATAAAAATATAATTATGCTGATAAACAAATTGCTGAGATGCTTAATTAAAACTTTAACCAGCTCTGTATATTATTCCTTTCATTTTTCTTTTTAAGAGGTATATTTATAATAAGTATCAATGCTACTGTGTGAATACTGCAGGTGTTAAATGCCGCTGGTCCTATTTAACCATAGGAGTTAAATCGGCAGGAGATTCTGCTCCTGTAAATAATGCTGGAAACACAGCTAATTAGAGTACCCACAGTATTAACACTGGTGGACTTTAACATGGAATATTGGGGGAGTTTATTCTGTGTAAATACCATGCTTGAAAAATATAATGAAAAATCTAAATATATATATACTAATTACTAGTTTTCTGGATTGGATAAATTGACCGGAACCACAAAATGATAGCTAATTCCACACACATTATTAAAAAAGCACAAAAGGCTTATGTCCTGAATTATAAATAAGTATTCTTAATGTTGCTTAGTTCCATCTATTGTTCCTATACTGTTCAAATGTTACCAAGTTTCTTATATAGGAATCATTTTTCATTTTGAAACAGCAAAAGAAAATGTCAATCCTATGCGAATGAGACTGGGGCTAAGGTGAGGTAGTTTGATAGAATTTGTTTTCATAATAACGCGTTTAGCGTGTTTGTTGCAGTAAAGAGGAGAAACCCCTCAACTAATTAAGGGAAATTATGTTTTCTGTGTCAAATTTAGCAAATGGTGGTTTCCTTCCCCAAAAAAGAAGTTCTGTACTATAAAAGTTTCACAAGGCCTTTCACATGCTGCAATTCACCAAACGAAGTACCCCATGTAGCTCAACCAAGTGTGGAGGGTTTTGAGAGATAACAATTTGTGACTTTTGGGGACACTTTTATCTTATACCAATAGACATGTATTTTACTGTCCCAACAGAAAACTGTAACATGTAAAATTGTAATTTACTGTCCCAACAGTGTAAATTGTATATACTGACAATTACTTGATTATCATAATCATCACTAAGCGCTGTTAAAAAAGTATAGCAATATAATGGGTAGATTCTAAAAATTAAAATTTTACTTTATTTTAAGATGGGTACACAAGAGGCGATTTATCGGGCAAACCGACCAATATTTTCATATATCGATTGCTCGGTGAGCGATGTCTATGGGCTGTTGACTAGATTAGGTGAAAAAGGCAATCGGACACGGCGGTAAATCACTGCTGATCATGTGTTGCCTATGGACCACACGGTCGGTCTTGGTGATTTTCGGTGAAAAATTTGCATGTGTGTACCCAGCCTTAATGTTGATTTCTATTATATGATTGTATCTATCATTAGAATATCTACTTTATCTCCCCATGTTTAGTGTCCTAAGTTATTCTGGTGCCTCATACATTGGAAAAAAAATCCTTACAATTCAATGTGGCAACTGTGGTTTCATTATGGCACTAAGCATAATAAAAGTAGCTTTATTTCAATAATTTTGTATCTCATTAATATAGTTGTTTGAACTATAATTTTCAAGTTGTTATGTTTCAGTTGACATTTTTGTTGATTTATTAAATAAAAGAATTTATAGTATTATAATAGCTAAAATAAAATGACCTCCTAACAGTATAATTCAATACATGCAAACTTAGTGTTGTCTTAGATTTTTATTGAAAATGATATTAAATTGTGGCCCATGCCTATATGACACTTTAATAAGATGATGTTAAATTCTGTCTGTATATGTTAAGTTTTAAATTTATGAAGTGGGAATTTAGAACCTAGGGGTAGAAAATACTATGTTGAATGAAGCCATCTCAACAAAACATCCTATAATGGGCAGTAGGGTTAATAATAAACTGACAGTAATAATAATTAGTTTGCTATTTCCTGATGAGAATTACCTTTCACACATAGGCAATGCATTAATATATCTTTTCCCATTTAATATCTGCAGGAATCTTGGGTGTACCAACAAGAGGCTACTAAAAAGACAAGCTTATCACTGAATTGTTGGGTTTTATAGATTATAATGAGTTGCCAAGGTGAAAACTTGTACTTATCTATTGCAAGGGAAGACAAAATGTGTTTATCCATTTCAAGAAAGTGCTAGAAGAGACAAATTATCTTAATTCATTACATGAATCCTGATGTGCAAAATTAATCCTGCAGGCCCAAAGTAATTGTACAAGGGGTGGAGTGGAGATAATGGGCAGATCCATTCAATGGTATTCTAGAGAAGTAGATGCAGTGTTTCTTATAGAGTTTTTTGAATAAAAGCTATTAAATGTGCCTGGAGACATTTAGAAAATGTTTTCAGTGATTTCATTCTCTTTTTTATAAATAGAATTTAAGTGGGTGTTAATTGTTTTTTTAATGCTTACGAATAAATTAAGCAATATTTTAAGTTTGAGTAAATTTAAATACGAGATACAATCATAAGCATTTTAGCACGTTTGAATTTTGTGGCATGTAGAGATGACATGGGACTTTTTATATATTTGAACCTGTACTAAATGCAAAGTTTCAATGTCAAACTCAATTTCAACAGTCGAAATTCCAGCAAGTTTTTTGACAAACGTAACCAGTAGGTTCATTCAAACATTCAAATAACTATTAGTGTTTCAATGATTTATCCATATATATTTTGCCCAAACACTGCAGATAAATCCCATGTCTAAAGCAATGGTTAAAAGACACTAACCTGTATTATGGAGCGATAATGAATAAATTGCATTTTTTGCAATGGTGGTTGAAAAAAAATTATGATTATTAAACCTACTGGTTACTTTTGTCTAAATACTCTGCTACTGAACGATGTATTTCGGCACAAGAAATACTTCTACACCTCTTCATCTTTAGTAATTTTTTTTTATTAAATCCTTGTGTGTTAATCATTCATTGCTGACTGGAAAAAGTATTGCTAATTAAAAATCTTTGGTCAATAATAAACAATGTTGACCTCTCTTGTAGATAGTTATCACAATAACATATTTCTTAAACATATTTACATAGGAATACACAGTTTAAAAAGTTCGGCGGGCATTTTTGCACTGTATTGACCTAAACTTACCCTGGGCTACCTACACAACCTACCCTGTCTGTACGTAATTACCTGTCATAAAGCAGGGCCTATGTAAGAAATAAATAACTGTAAAATGATGTATAAAACAAGTTCATTATTATTTAAGAAAATAAATACATACATAATGTTTTCAGACCTGATAAGATACATTCATCATACCTTAGATAAGTTTACCTGGATGGTTTTTCTAATTTTCTAAGACTATTTTATGTTGGTGTTGATCTATAGGCATGTACTATTGCAGTAAATGAGTGTACTGTACTTATTTTTCATGCTGTGCTTCACACTTACTTGCATTAGTTTAGGACTACAGTCTTGAATAATGTATAGTGAATATAGATTTCAAAGGGGCATCTACTAATGAACTCTATCTTTTTAGTACTTAAGTTATTAGGGGTTCGTTTTTTGGTAAATTTTCATTATTGCGGACTTAATTTAATCTTTATTGAATCAATGGCAAGTGTTTGCTGATGGCACAAACTGTGTAGGACAATTAAACCCTAACAAGATTTGTGTTGAACCACAAGCATCTAAGTGGTAGTTAATAGTTCATGTAGATAAACGTAAAGTGATGCCTTTATTTTAGAATTGTCAAGCTACTTGCAGTTAATGGGACTGTATCCCTGATGAGAAGGACTTGGGACTTGTACAAATACAGTTTGTTTCAGCAAACAATTCATTTGGTTTTTTATATCAAAAATAAAGATTGCTGAAATTAAATTTTGTTTTTACTCTTTACAGTGATCCTCTATTAGACTGTAAAGTAATAGAAGGACAATCCTTTTAATGCAATCTATAATGTCATGCAGCTTTACAGCTACAAGTTTTAATAAGACTGAAAACTCCAAAAGATATTCCCTCACTCCAGTGCTGGTACTGGTGCGGAAAAGCCACCTTATTGAGTGTTCTTTGTTACAGAAGCATTTTGGTTATAAGTCAGTTGGAATTAAACAAATGTAATTGTTCATAAGAGGATAATATAAATACAAGAGACAAGGAAAATTCCAAAGTTCCGTGAGGCCTGATGGGGATAAGCACTAAAATAGCCCCCCCATGGCTAAGTATCAGAATACACAAGAACACATCTTAACATAGACACTACAATAATTACATACTGTAGTTTGTCAAGAGAGCACCTAATGATCCATAAGAGCCTTATTTTTATAAAGTGGAATATGTACATCGGAAAGGTACTGTACAGCAGCACTCTGCATTTCTCATATAGAAGACAGAGTGTAGCATCATATTCATTCTATGGGCACAAAAAGGCTCAATGAATAAAAGGATGCTGTAGTGCCTTATAAGAAACTTTGATGCTTATGCACCCTGGTTCCTTAGGTTTCATCTGTCTATTCATTTCAAGTCAGACTGTATTAAAAATCCTTTTCTTATTTCCCCTCTTTTTTAGGCTGGGTACACACCAGCAGATATTTTTGGCCGAACAACTGTTTCACGGCACTTTGTGGTACGTTGCCCTAAATATCTACTGGTGGCCCGCGACTGCCCTCGATCGGCCGTTTTTCCGGATTGTACAAACGAACAATAGGATGTGCCGGTAAATTCCGATTATCATGTGGTTCCCTATGGGACCGAATGATAGATTGTTTGCAAATTCGGCCCGGACAAATTTGCCGCGACCGCAGCCTTTGTCCCGGCCAATCGCTCTGTGCGGACAAATAGTCCCTCGTGTGTACGCAGCCTTAGGAACCAGCCTTAGGAATTGCCACCTAATTGGTTGTGTTCATTATTTAAAAAGTACAAATAGACCATTGTATGTGAACTTATGTTTACATGCCAACATTTTTTAATTGATCTTTATTTGCAGACATAAAGTCTTACATAGACTTTGCCATATGGGCAAACTACAAACTCTGTTTACTGTAAAATATTTTGTTCCTTTCAAGATTACCATATCAGACATTGGTAACCTAACCTCTCCCCAATACTTCTCACCCCTTCTAAATAAAAAAGATTTAAATAATTTACATCCGAAATCCTTCTGTAGTTGTGTCCAATGGGTCTTAAGCATGTCCACCCCCCAAATTACATAGATATTTCTGATAGAGATTCCCCCCCAAACCCTAAGATTGTTATACTCACATTGCCCAAAACAATGATCTTAAGGTTTTGGGCTTCTCTATCAGATTATGAAATGCTATTTTGGGGTGGACATTCCCTTCAAAGGAACACTAAATTCAAAAAAACAACTCTTTGCCATTCTGTTGTATTATTCACATGGAGGTGAGACCGCTTATTCTCACCTCCCTGTGAATAATATTACGCTCGGGGGACCTGGAACTTACTTACCGCTGCTCCATTAGCAGCCGCTCCTTCACTGACAGCTGTTGTCTTCCGATCATGCGCCCTATCTTTGTAGGGGCGTGTGGTCGGGACGAGCGGCTGTCAGTGAAGGAGCGCTGCGAGTGGAGCGGCGGTAAGGTAAGTTCCAGGTCCCCCGAATAAGCGTTCTCACTTCCTTGTGAATAATACAAACGAATGGCAAGACTTTTTTTTTGAATATGGGAGTTTAGTGTCCCTTTAATATCTCATAGACCTGTTTACTATTTGGCTCAAAGTTACTTACAAAAGGATCCAATCCTTCATCCCTTTACTACCAAGTGTTGGTTCTCTGCTGACCTTGAGGACCTCATCTCTAGTTCTAACCAGCTCATCCTTCCCTGATAGCCTTTTTCCTCAAACATATTCATCAGCATTTCTTCGGCATATCATTTCTTCAATGAACTATAATTTGATGACATAATCCTTTTGGCTCCAATTTCTTTTCTAGGTAACACATAAAGAGTGTTTGTAAAACAAGGGCCTAGGTTACTACCTATTGCCATTCCTTGCTGCTTCACAGTAGGTAATCTCTGTACTTTTTCTCCAGCAGAAAGTAACCATTGTGTCAGTGTGCCAACAATACTGTTTATTACCTTATCATGGGGTATAATATAAAGTGACTGAACATCGATACTACATAGTTTATCATTCTCACACACTCATACTGGTCGGGCATGATGGCATCTTATATTTACTGGGCTGTGCATGAGGGTATTTTATATTTACAAGTCTGGGTTGGGCCATGAAGGCATTTTATATTTATCAGTCTGGGCTGGGTATGAGGGCATCTTATATTTACCATCTGTGTGGGTTGGGCATGAGGGCATCATATTTACATGTCTTTGTGGGCATCTTATATTTACAGTTGGTCGGGGCAACTTATATTATTAGTCTGTGTTGTGGACACTTATGTGTATGGTCAGCCCTGCAGTTCACAAGCCATTTTTGTCACCCTCCAGATTATCATCAGTATAAGTCACCCCACCAGGGCCGTTTTAGGCATAGCCCTCTAGGCAAAGAACTACTGGTGCCTATGTTGATCCAGAGCACCATCTATTCTTCTCCCTAGCATCTCCCTGTCAGCTGTTACTTGCTGTGTTAAAACTGCTCTCCTTGTTCAGCTGTAACCTGCAACATTGTATCTAGTACAGAGCCTGAACTCCACACACTCTACATAGCACACAAATGTTGCAATTTACAAATGAACTGAAGGTGAAGAAAGGAGGGGGGATGAGCTCAGCTTATAGTACTAAGGAGAACAATTCTAAAATGCCAGTACAAGCTGCTGCAGTCTTTATAATAGTGGCCCCTGTGATGTGCCATTAGATGCCTATCACCTGCCTCTTTCTTCCTTCCATCCAACTCTCCAAATTAGAACTTAGAGTGGGTGAGGAGTGAACAATCCAATGGAGGAGACATGGAAACCAGGTACATACTGTATATCATGTTAATGCTGCAGTTGAAAGGGTTAAACGTAATATACTCTGCTGCACTGAAAGTGTTAATGGCAATACTATGGGAAAGTCTGCTGCACTGAAGGGTTAATAGCAATTCTCTGGAAAGGATAGTAAAGTCTGCTGGCACTAAAGGGTTAATGGTAATGTTCTGCTGGCACTGAAAGTGTTAATGGCATACTATGGGAAGTCTGCTGGCACTGAAGGGTTAATAGCAATTCTCTGGAAGGATGTAAAGTCTGCTGGCACTAAGGGTTAATGGTAATGTTCTGCTGGCACTGAAATTATTAATGCCATATTCTTGGAAAGCACTGAAGAGTAAAACATCTCACCAAATTTCCCTGTTCTGCCCTACCTCTACTGTAAAATTTCTGTGAGTAACACTGGTGCCACATCACCGCACACCACTGAAACCTATCCTGTCCTTCCAATCAGTATTTCATTGTGTCCAGTGCTGCTGCATTCATACAAAAGTATGTATCATGCCCACCTGCGCCTCTTACCAACTAGCAAAGCGTCCCGCTATAAAGGACAGTCACAGTAGACGGTGTCAGAAGCAGAAGGAAGAAACCCAGCTGGGGCACTAAAATGGCTAGAAACGGCCTGCCCCCCACCACACCCACGTTTAAACATGCCCACCTCCACAACACTGCCACTACATGTGTTCAAGAAAAACAAAGGCAGCTTTCAGGTGACAAAAGGTCTAGGGGAGCTGGTGTCTTGAACATGTGATTTGTATCTTTCTATAAAAGTGTTGAGTTAGTGTCTCTGTAATTGCACCTGATGAAACCTTTAGGTTCAAAAACATGATTTGCTTCATCACCATAAATATATTAACATTGGTTACTGTATGTGATCTGATTTTTTGTGCCTTATAATTTGGCCAAGTGAAATACGGAGTCATAAGTCATTTTTATACAATCTTGTAATGAATAAAGTCAGCTGGTGTATTTGATCTTCACCACATATAGTTAACAGTGCACACGTGTGGATAAAACAGGGCAAAAAAAATGATTTCACCCATCACTAACTTTACTAAAATATTAAACATCATAGTAATCATTATAAAAAATCAATAATTATTGCTTGTAATCTATGTAAAATAGTTGCAAATAAGGGGTTTAGCCAAGTAGCTAGATATATACCTTAATTTAGACATTCAGCAATTGCAGAATGAAACCTGAATGTATGAACACACAGACTGAGTGATAAAGGATCATTTCAGTTAGTTGTGGCTGATAGAGAAAAACATTTGTTATTTTATACTGTTTCATTATTTAATATCCTGTTTAAAACTTGGGAAAAAATTAGATTTAATATTATCATTAAATCCAAGGGAATGTTTTGAAGATTAGACTGTGTTTCTGAAATAAACTATTGCATGGGTAATCTGTGCAACTGATAAGACCTCTTGTTTATATATGTATATTAAAATTGTCATTTCAAATAACAGAAAAAGTAATGATATTCATAACAGAAAAACTTTATATGCGAGGCACAGGTCAAATTTAATACATAGATTACCATAAATAAACAATGGGCTGCAAGGCAATGTGTCTATTCTTTCAACTAGACTGGGAATGTTTAAAAGATTAGAATTCAAATCATTTATCTTACCAAAAGGGATACTGTTGCCTAAAAAACATTTCCATCACCTCTACACATGTAATGTGTCCTTTTGTGAACCAATAATAAAATTATTATTTTAATTACCATTTTAGGGGAATACACAGAGGCAAGAAGACATACATGGCAGGCTATGGCCTCATGTCTGATTGTGAAATCCAAGCTTCTTTTAAACAGAAGAGATTGTTCAAAACTGATGAGTTTCCATCAAAAATCGCATGTTAAAGTATACAAATGTATAAATGAACCCAAAAGAAGTTAATGGGAGCCAGATATTCAATACTGGTTATCAAATATTTTATACTGATTATTGGTTATCAATATTCATTATCAATTATTCGATATTGATATGGAATAATCACCAATCGGAATTAAATGTTCGATACCAGAATTAAATATTTTAAAAATTGGTATTGCATATTTAAATTCAATATTAAATAATTTATACAGAATATTTGAAATTTCGAAAAGTTTCAGTTTTGGAAATTTCCACAGGACTTCAAAACGGATAGTTTCGGATTGGAACCTGGTTTGAAACAAACCCGAAACCCATCCCAATTTAACAGCAGATTATATAAATATCAGTAGTGATGGATACATTTTTTAATACTAGAACAGGGCTCTAGTAGCCAATAATGGGTGATTTAGTACAAATACAGTATTACGGACCCAACATAATAATTGATGTCCCAGCAGCAAATCCTACAGATCTGGAGTGTGCTAGAAGAGCTGCTTATACTGACTTGAGTGCAAATTCCAATAGCCTGCTATAATTGCAAAATTATTCCTTCTATTGACTGATAAATGAGTTCAGATTTATTCTAAAAAAAAAAAAACCTGGACATTTTCGTGCAGTGCACTGTACAAGCAGAATAAATAATGATTCTTAAAAATACCACCAAGAATTTTAGTAGAGATTTTCACTTTTGCACGTTTTTTCAATTACAGAAGATGGTTCTCTGCACTGTTTACAGAAGGTGCCAAAAAACCAAATCTGCTGCTTCTGAGATCTTTCTAAAACTTGTTATAATAAAAATGAAAACACTTTCAGGAGACTAAATTACCTTGAAACAGTGCATAAAAATATACATATTTCTTTTAAATCAGAAATAAAAGGAAAGATGAATCAACAATAGAGTATCATCATTGAAAACTAAGATCAATGGCTTTCTAGGATCAATAATAGACAAGGATCACAGACACCTGCTAATTAAATATGATTTGATCCAGGGAAACCACAGCATGCAATAAAGTCATAATCATTCTTTAGGCATTCATTTATTTATACTTTGCTGAAGATGGCATTTTAGATAAACAGCAATTTTTCTGTTACATAATAATAACGTCATCTAATATATTCTTCTAATGCTTCTTTTTGGTGTGCGTTTTAGGTAATAATTATTCAAACAAACCAACCATTTTTAATAAGGTTAGCTATTCATTGACATTATTGCTCAATTACCATTTTGGTGCTAGAAATTATCTGTTAAAATCAGCTAAACACTTTGGCCAAAGTCAATTGCCCATAAGAACATCCCTTCCAAACTATATTCCCGCAAAAACCGTTATAAAACACATTCACATGGTCCAGCCACATAGGTGTGCTGCCCTTCATTGCTCTGCGATCCGCCTATCCTAGCACATGAGATCGCATTTTTGTGCACAATCACTGCACTCCGATTGTCAAACATTGCGCAATCACAACACCCTTGCAAGACAACACGTGCAGGCCCTCGAAACGCACATGATTGCAGTGCACATTTTAGTTGCATTACTACGCATTTAGTATGGCCTCATCCTTACTGTTAATGCCATTGACATTCTTTTTTCAATTTATTTTGAATCAGTTTTTCTCAGCTTAACGTTTAGATGTATAATTGTTATGCCAGTTTTATTATGTATGGCAACATCAGAAACTTTTTATAAAACCTCCACTTGAGAGATTCCTTCCACTATCCCTGCGCAGAGACTGTGCACCTCTTGGTACATGCAAAATACACTTAGAGAGCAGGAAAAAAGTAGAGGAGCACAACTACGGGGGTGAATGTTTCTTATTTATTCATAGTGTCTCCTCTACCTTTTTTCTTGCTTGGATGTTGCGCCCTGGAAGTAGGGGGCTAAGAGGATTGCACCTACCTTATTTGTCTGGCAAAGGAGCCAACAACAGTGTGCCATTGTGCGGTCTTGGAACTTAAATCACACTTAGACATTGCACCGGGGAAAGAACTTTTCCCTTGCTTCTCTTGTCCATGTGAAATCCATATTCAATTATATGAATGAATATTATGACTAATTATTGTAAGAGTAGAAGGAGGTATTGCAACTTACATCTTATGTATGAATTTAACACTGTTCTCTCTTTTTATTGTCACTTGTGCCCATTAGCAGTTGAGGTTTTTACCAAGGAAAATATGACATATCAGACAGCTCCAACCGCTGTCAAAAGAAAATTGTCTCATGTCAGTAAAACATGGCTACTTGAAAGCATTAAACCACAAAACAGAATCCCTTGTATGGTTTCAACAAGGTCCCTAACATCCCGTAATATCTCCATCACCAAACTCATGATAAGTTTTTGAATATCCTACTTATTATTATTGTAATAATAATAATTATATAATATATATATAATCCTATTATTATACTATTATTATATGATTTATATAGCTCAAACATCTTCCATGGGACTTTACAATTACACAAATACATTCATATCAGCCTGCCCCAAAAGCTTCAATCCAACACTTTATTTCACACATACAACCTACTAGTATGTCTTTATGATTGTGGGGGAAACAACGTATATATATAAACAGTGAAGCAATGTACTAATACAACAGTTACTACAACCATTGTCAGTCCTACAATATGAAATAAACATTATTAAACAATATAATTGTTTCTCATGTACGGTATAGTGATTCTAGCACATTTGCTATGGCCAAACCTATGTACACTATAAGCAGAATGTTTTACATTGACTTACTTAGATGTACAAAAAAACATACAAAATACTAAAACCCCCCAACATGCATTTAATCTTCATACATATGTGATTGCCAATGCAATATTTAAACTCCCCTTTATGATTCACAAACAATAATTAGCTACCACATGAGTAAGAACTACAGTAACATTTCATTAAAAAAATGTTCTGCTTAAAAACTAAAGGGCAGCCAGCATATTTTTGCAAAACGTCTTGCTAAAAGGGTAATATTTTGAACTCCCTCCCACACAGCTAATTTGCTAGTTCAGGCACATAAGGTATTTATAACATTAAGTTAATTTAGAACTTACCATCTTCATCTAATCTACTTTCTTCAATGGAACTTTTAAGAATTACTCATTTATTACACAGTATTGCACAAAATGCATACTTAAGTAGTGATTTTGTATATCCTTTATACATAATCTTTGTTTAAGGTTCAAACGGATGTTTTTTTTTATACGTCCTATCCAACATATTAAAAGTGTAAAAGTGGCCAGCCAACAGCTCTGCCTAGATAGGAATTTATTGGGCTGCTATTTTTAGCTGTGTGTGCAGCTCTGCTAACTTGGGCATGAACACACTTTACAGGGAACTATATCAGGATTATTCTTTGCACTGTAGAAATACCCTGAAATATTTAATTCAGGTGATCATGGCAACCAGGGATGAACTCCTCTGGACAGGAAAATGCTTTGTTAGGCTATTTCTATAATTATTGAACGTTCTAGGATTATCGATAGCTTTGAACGTTCGATAATATCAAAAAGTTGTTTCGTTTTCGATCTTCGAGAATTTCCCGAGATCCGGGAATCTCCGAAAACAGAAACAAAACTGGTGAGTTTCAGCCATCTCGTTTGCTGACTGTTTTTGAACCACCAATGGCCCTTAATCATAGAAATACCCTGCTGTCTAAAAGGAGCCACTTCTTTGACACTGCTATAATTGATTTGTTATTTGGAATTAACAATGGATTTGAAATACAAGGCAGTTGATTGGTCAAGCTGATAATTAACCGGCACAAAGATAACTATAATGACTTTCGGATTTAAATAAGCATTATTGGAAAAGCAGATTACAATACTGAGAGGGATTCATTTGAGAGGAGTGTGTGAGATAAATCGTTCAGTGGTAAAAGGCACAGCTGGTAGCAGAAAGGGTATTTAGGTAGGGGGTTTTGAGACATGAGTTAGTGTGTAGCACTGGGAACAACTAAGACCTATCAGGACATAAGAAAGAAATGCTGGGCATTGTATTAGAGAAAATAGATTTAAAGCTATAATGAATAGTATAAGATAACTGTGTGTATGTGCAGCATCTGGCCATGCATCATAACCCTCAAAACAGTTTCTGCAGTAATTAGTATTGAGCATGTGTGTTAAACATAATAACAGGGACCCAACTGGGTGATGCTGGAAGATATGGAAAGAAACTCAAACCTTGTGTTAGTGAAGTCAGTTTTACCAGCTTCCCATCAAACAGAGACGTAGACACAGATTAGGTCATGATGGCTTTGCCTACTGATTTAGTGTGTTCTGGGGGGTTGGTTTGTCATTAAAAACATTTGTTATTCGAAGCCGTGGAAGCAAAGTTTTTTCATGTACAATTCCTTTACATACCTTTGTCAGAGAAAGCACGTATGTCGAGACCAGTCCCAATATGTGTATGCTGGGACAGGAACTGAACATGGCCAATTTATGTTCCCATGCAGTTTTGAGGTGGTGTAGGGTGATCCAGAAGCAAACTGAATACACCTGCATATAGTCATTCCAAAGCATTTAATGCACAGCATCACAAGTGCAAATGTGCTTAACTGAAGCTGTTTGTTTAACTAGTAGTGAGTTTAGTAATGGGTTGCACTAAAAACTGGTCACATATTCAGTTCTAAGTGTAACACGCTTTTAAACCTAGAGTTATGTGAGTAATAGAAACCTAGAGTAATAGTGACGTTTGCTGCCAAGTATAAATGTCTAGAAAAGCACAAACAGAATTTCAAAAAGGAAGACAGTAAAACTTAAATATGATGACTTTGTTTAACGTTTTTTATTGCTGTATATAGTTATCATTTATCATTTATCATTTCCCGTTTCCACACCTCGTAATAAAGATTATGAATTTTTACTGCTTAACTCTGTTTATGCAAACAAAATATATTGCCTGCAAAACAGCAGTTAGATATGGTGGGAATTTGTAGTAGGCGAGAATAATATATGAAGATGCAGAGATGCTGGTGCTGTGCTATAATCTATCATAATGATCATAATATATATATGTATATATTATATATATATATATTCAGTTACATCATTAAAAAAGTATATTACTATTTATTAATAATATAATTTATTAATATATTTTTATATAATAGCATGTATTATAGAGTATTATCTGTTACACTGACCTGCCTTGTTTGCATATTGCAAATGGGAGCTTAGTCCCCCTGTATCTTATGATTCTTAAGTGATGTAATTGTGTAAAAGTGTTGGCTTTCATATTGAAAGTTATATTTGCTAGTTGTACATCACCCTCATACATTACCCTGATCATTGCTCCCATCTGCTATCAACCACACTGCCAATGGTACAAACATTCAGAATTTCTTTGGCTTGATCAAGGGCAAAGGCTTGCCTGAACATTGCCATTTTATAAAGATGGGTGAATACATTTTTTTTTTACACTTAGCAACATTGCTCCTTTGAAATAAATGCTAGTTGTACATCAACAGACTCCACTATCAGTTGAGATTGTATGTAGTAGTTTTACTTAAAGGGCATGTCCACCCCAAAATTGAAATTTAGTCCCATACTGGCCCACTCTGTATGGTGTACAAAAATCCTTACCTACATCTCTGCCCAATGCTGCCCTGCTATGCCCCTCCAAAATCAGAAAACAGCTGTAGTAGCTGTCAGTGACTCATCCTGTGCCTGTGTCTGCCTCAACCTCAACAAGTTTAGGCATGCGCAGGAGAGTCCCCCCCCCCCCCCTCCCTCTCCCTCCTTTTGTCTCCTTCCCCCTAGCTCCAAACCCCTTGGTAATATTGTAGTTTATTGGTCCCCCAGCCCAAACCCCATAATAGAATTTTTGAGAAGTCCCCCCCGATGTTATTAGCTTACCTCTCTCCCCGCGTTCTGAGCACCAACAGCCGTGTCCTTGATGGCTACAGCCAATCAGAGACGCGACTGCCGGTCCCGCCCCCTGCTTGCATTTCCATGAACACTGAACACTGTGGCGGAGAAAAGAGGTAAGGTAAGTAACTATCGGGGGACTTTCTCAAAAATCTATTATGGCGGTTGGGCTGGGGGACCAATAACTAATATTATATAACTAATATTATAATAATATATTTACTAAGTTGAAAAAGGGGGTGGACATGCCCTTAAATTTAATTCTCCACTAGTTTAACTAATACAGCCCCCAATGAGCTCAGGTTGGTCACCCTGTATTAAAAAATCCATTTAGTATAAGCAATACTACTATACTCTCTACTATTTACTCTCAGACAATCACACCTGTAGTGATATACACTAACAAGAACTTTATATGATAAATTACAATTTAAATCTGCTATTATATTGTTCCCTGAATATTTATCCTGCATATATTTCATAAACATACCTTCAAATATCTTAGCCACTAGAGATGTCAGAATTCCAATCTATGAAAGAAGTAGCTATGATCTATTAGTGTGATGCAGTAACATTTACAAACCACACCCAACCTTACCGTGGCTCCCATGATGCAGTAATAACTTAAGTTACAGTTACAACATCACATGGTGGGGTTAGGTGTAAGTGTGCACTATTGCAGTGGTTTTACACCCCAATAAAGTAGTTATTAAGTTTTCGTCTACAGAGTTGTGTACAAAGCTTAAATAATTTATTGCTGTTTCCAAAAAGTTTTGCCAGCACAAAAGTAGTGAAAAACCCACAACTACCCTATAATACCATGAGGCAACAAGCATTTTTCTCTCATTAGGTAACAGTGTCCTTTGTCCTGTATACTGTTCTCTTTTAAAGCATTATTTTGCAATATAGAGATTTAAGGATTAGCAGGTTTATTCATAAAAGTTCTTTATTTAAAATGGTGTTAACTTTTCCCAACCAGATGTAAGCTTCACAAATGTTAAATAAGATCTGATTGTTTGGGGCAAAATTAGCACCATTTTAAAACGATAAGAACTTTTATGAATCTCCCTGATGGTATTTTATATGTATAAACCATACATACGTATTTATTCTGCAGTCTTGCACATATAAATAAAATAAATTTGAGTGTATACAGACGTTTTCTACTTTGATGGAAACCTTATTGATTAAAAAAAGAACAGTTTTTTGCAAAGCAACCCTTATGACTACTTCAGATAAGCTAATTCAATTTGTTATTAATTTTACTTTAGGGTCACCTTGGGATGAAAAAAACATTTTAGAGAACTACAGTACAAGTGATGTGGTTTATTGGAGTACGTTATTAAAATGCAACATTATGGGGAAAGTAGTTATATATACAAAACATGCCCCTACTGATTATCTTCTAATCACAAGCAAAATTCAATCGTAGCTGTACACTCCCTGCAGGAATATTTATGCTTTTATCATAAGCTATTAATTATTTAAGGACTATAGTAAATGATTTGTCGATACCATGCATAGATCTCCCTCTTACTGATGGTTAAAGTCTGCAACAGCTTACTGTGGCTGTAAATCTTTATATTATGCCTGGAGATAATCTCATTTTAATTTAAAGTGCAGATTTTGGCCAGATGTTATCTACTTATAAAACATTTGTTAAATAGCACAATTTCTCTTCAAATAAATAACATCTGTGTCCTTTATATTTCTCTGCTGGTGGTATGCAAAGATCAGTCTTTACTTTTCTGTTATAGAGATAGAAATTGTTGGGTGCTCTCTCATTTTCTTAGTATTAAGTACCAAATTCATGGATGTCTTAAAGGGCAAGTCCAGCCCTAAAATAAAAACTTCCATACAGGTAAATCACCCCCCCAAAACCCTAAACGGTAATAGTTTGAAATGTGAAATATAAGTCTAACTGAAATCCGGCACATGTCTGTTTCCCCTGTTTTTGCTTCCTGGTTCTCAGTTAGCAACTGTCAGTTATGGAATTGACAGTGACATCACAGCCAATACTGAAGTTATCCCCCCTGTCTGGCTCTCTGAGCATGCCAGGCTCAGTATTGCTCAGTACGGTTTCTAATTGGCTCTTTTCCAGAAGCATCCAGAAGCATAGCAGGCATACAGTAATAAGTTCATAGGACAAACTATGACATACACATATTTTAAAGAGGCCCATTCTTTCTAAAAGATGTTATTATGAGGGTGGAGTTGTCCTTTAAAGTAAAAATGAAAAATTTAAAATGTATAAAATGGGGCCGCCCGATTATCGTATTAAAAATAACAGGGAGATTCAAAAAAAGTTCTTATAGTTGTAAATGGTGCTAATTTTGCCCCAACATTCAATCTTATTTAATATTTTGAAAGCTAACATCGATTGGTTGGGACAAAATTAGCACATTTTAATGATAAGAACTTATATTTAATCTCCCTGAGATGCGTTTAATGGCTTATGCAGTTCTTGATATTTTCATTAAATGCTGCTAAAATCAAAGCTTGAAAGAGAAGGTAAAAAGTATTATTAATTTACAAGTTTAAATATTGATGAGTACAGTTTAAACTCAAAGAGCAGTATTCTAAATAGAGATGGGCAAAACTGCCGGGTTTCGTTCCATTTTCGGGTTTTCGGATCTCAGGAAAATCCTGAAGATAGAAAGCCTGAAAACTGGAACTTAAATTCAGACTTGGGGCACATCTCGATTATTATCAAACGTTCCTAGCTATTTTCGAAACTCCTCAAAAATAGCCCTCTACTTGATAATATTTGAAAATATGATTGGAAATTATTTTTGATGTTCCTTGAGGTTCGATTATTACAAATGTTCAGGCTAGTTTTGAGAGTTTTCAAATAGCTAGAACGTTTGCAGTTAATACCATTGCTATTTTATTTGTAATTTACGAAGACTTTTCAAACTTTTTCCCATGTTACTTTATGGGTTAGATTCGAACTGTTAAACTTTAATTAAAGTCCTATAGTTCAGAAACGGACCAAGTTCAGCTATATCTAGTTCAGGAATTTCAGCTGATATCTGAACTATATATGTTTAATAAATACTGAACACCAAACGAAACAGGATACATCAAATCTGGCAGATATTTAATTTTAACTCACATTAGTCATTTAGACAATATTACCAATAACTACAAATACTTTACAAAATGATAATCTATAAGCCATGAGGAGGTTCCAATTTTGGAAATTTCCACATCTTATGGTGGTGTCAAAGCACTAACGGGAGATTCATAAAATCTTATCGATTAAAATGTGATAATTTTGCCCCAACCATCAGATGTTAGCTTTCAAATGTTAAATAAGATCTATTGTTGGGCAAAATTAGCACCATTTTAAACGATAAGAACTTTATTGATAACCCTGTTAGTTTAAATACCAGCACATCATACGACAATCCATAAGAATAGGGAATAAAATCCACTGGGGGTGATATTTCTATAAGAACCCATATAAATAGGATACTACATCACTAACATGGGGTTAGAGAAGTCATTATTTTATCCAAATAATATTTCTCATAGCAGTTATTCACTGTGAGTTTTGTTTACTGGGTAGAACAACATGTAATACTCACAAGTCAATGCTACGGGATGGACTGGTATGTAATCGGATCTAAGTCTCCTAAAGGACTGTACTCCATGACTAAACCTCTGCTGTCCGTAAGAAGGGTCCACTAGTTGGTTAAGATTCAATGCTTGCAATCATATGATCAAAACATACCAATCATATTTGAATTTTTTTTTCAAATATGATTGGTTAAGTGTTGATCATATGATTGCAGCATTTAAATCTTAACCAATCACAGTTGGATTTGGTCCCTGCAAACCTATATAATGCTGCAAACCTCGCAGCTGATGGCAGAAAAAAGAGACTTCAGATCAAGATGTCGGCAACATTGATGTCGCCAGCGCCGTTGTGTTGCCATTAAGAAGACGCTGAGACCTGAAAGGTCCTTTTTAGGACAGGGGTGTCCTGGTGCGAGCTGCAGGACCTCCCACAAAGGCCTTGTCAATGCCACAAGGGCACTTATAAGTGCCGGGAAGAGATCCTGGTTCATGCTGCAGGACCCCTTAACCCCAAAGGGCCCTTGATAGAGCCACAAGGCACTTCTTAGTGCCGCAAAGGCACTTATAAGTACTGGGAAGGGGGTCCCGTTTGTGCTGCGGGACCCCTTAAGCCCCAAACCGCCCTTGATAGGGCCACAATGGTCCTTGTAAGGACCCCTGAATGCCCGTCCGAGGGATTGTCGTCTGTTTGGCAATCCTTTAAGCGGCTGATTTTGGAATTCTACAGCTGTTCAGGGTATTTTCGAATCGGCCGGTCGAGTTTTACTGAAATGTAGAAAATCCTCGAATGTTCGATTAAGCGTTCGAGATTTCTGGAAAGCAGCGCAAGAAACCGGAAGTAGCCCACGTGTGTGCTACGTCCTTTTTTTTACTGTTACCAGTGCACGGACGGTGTTCCCCAGACGCATCTCCCAGGTGCCAGGGCCTGTATCATAAGTTTACTTTGTTATATTTCCAAAAAGTTCATCTGAACTTTCCAAACTATTTACCCCCATGACTTTAAGGGTCTGTTTCGGACTTTTGAACTTTTTCAGAATTCGAAAGTTTAAAAATGGACCAAAACTTTATGAGTTCAGCCATCTCTAGTGGCAGGCAGTGTGCCTTCCTACAGATCTGGTTATGTTCAATTGTTTGCACCAGAAGAAATAATAAGCAATACCATGATTTTTCTTTGCCATCACATATGAATTAACATTAAATGCAGATTATATTTTGGAATTTTCAAACGACTGGGGAAGAATAACCCATGTGTGTTATTGTTTGTTAAATTTTCAAAATCATTAGTCATATGAATTATCAAATCAGTAGTGTATATATCAATATTCTCTACAAGTTAAACTGTACGGTTTGCATTCTCTGTCCACGTCAGCTAATTATTAAATTATATTCAAATGAGTTTTTTAACAGGAAAAAATGTAACTGAAATCTTAAAATTTGGTGTTTATATAACATAAGCAGAACTCTGGTTAAAGTAGCACGTCAGTGTATATCCCCGCTTTCTCCTACTAATAAAGAATTTATGCAATGTTCAATTTAGAGAGATCATACCTAAATTAAACCATCAAATTAAGAGCCCTAGCATTACTTTGCTTTACGACTGTATATCTAATTAGGCCCTATTTTGTCAAATAAAGCAGCGGGCAGTCAGAATAAGAGTATTTTGTGCTCCAAGCTCATTTCATAAGATAGACACACAAAATGAGCATATTGAGATTTTATAGTGATATTTCTGGTGGGGTGCCTCTTTTTGGTGTATTAACATTTTTCATGTGTAACAGATATGCTTGTCCTAAGATGTCCGGTTACGAACATGATGCTTGCGTTTTAGTGTTCGGGGGACAAACCTACACAATTAATGCATAAGAATAGCTGTAAGTAGATCAATGGACTTAAGTTAGTGCTTGAAGACTTCGCTAGTCATCCCACTGGCTTCTCTCAATTCAGAATACTTGTACTAAAACGTGGGCAATAAGTCCCCTGGACAGTCCCAGTTAGCAATCACAGCCAGGTGTTGAAGGACATTATGAAGCTAGTGGCTAAGAGGTGTTATAGGAATGCCCAGGGTAGGTGTCAAAACAGCATTGTACATGGCAGTTGATGTCAACCCCCCCCATCTCTATTTGGTTAAAAACAGGACCAGGGATAAGTTACTTGGTTGGTTTTAAATTGCTTCTTAATTTCTCGGAGACCCCTGCTACATATGGGATGACCAGTTTCTTCCTCCTGTCTTGCTTTCCCCTCGTCCTGTGGGTATTTGCGTCTTTTGTTTCCTTCTACTCTTTTGAAAAGGCCCAGTCTGGATATCCACAAATTGGAGGATGTTTCATTTCTTTAGCCTTCACCCTCTGTGCAGTGGGGATGTCTACTATTCTGTGTTGCAAGGGTTCTGATGACCCCCAGCTTGTGATCTAAAGTGGTGGGAGTCAAACATCAAATACTGACTGTGTGTGTTGGTTTTCTGTAACCTCTACTTTCAGTTTACCATTCTCCCTGACTTCTACCAACATGTCCAAGTAAGCCATGGTGTTTGTTTTAATACCTCTTCCCTTGTAAATTTGATGTTCTGGTCTACACATTGATAGTTTCTGTGAAGGCTTGGTAATGGGAATAGTTACGCTTGTTAAAGCCTTAAGTAGAAGTTAGGAGGGGTGTTGACACACACTGTCTGCCTGGACACATTCCATAACCCTCTTAGCCACAATTGCAATCAACGCTTGCATTCATAATGGTCCTTAAACTCCGGGCTGTGATATGCCTCATTGGGATGATTTACTGAAAAAAAAAACAAACAGATATTATAGGACCTGATGATAAATAGAACCTCCAAAGCATTTTTAAAGAATTTTTATTTTTATGTTTATATATAACATATACATTTGCTGCACAATCGGTACTGATATATACACTGAGCATTGAAGTCCTGGTGTTCTCACTCTGCAATAATAGTCCATAGCGGCATCGTGGTTCAAGTTAAAAAAATCAAATTCCTACATATCTATATACGTTGAATAGCAGTTTGTAAAATATAATAATATAAGCATATACACAATAAAAAAACTTATCTTTTTCTGAGACATAGCATTGTGTAAGTTATGAATTCTCAAGGGGAGATGCTGTTATGGTTTTGCTTTTTGTTAAATGCGTTAAATACATGCTACCCCAATTAAAAGGGATGTCCACTCTAAAAATGTTACATTTAGTATAAGGAGGTGACCCCAGCCCACTCCATCCGCCTATTTATTTCTTTAAAAAATGTGCTTCAAATAGCGCTACTTACCGCCTTCTCTCCCACTTTGTTTGTTTACTGACAACTTCCAGGTTCTTCACTTCTGACTTTGAAAAGGCATAGCAGGAGACCATAAGGAGCAGAGATTAAAGTTAGCGTTTAGTTTGGGGGATGGGGGCGGACATGCCTTTATATTGGGCAGACATATTGCATTGAATTGTTAGACGGGACCTGCATAAGGTCCAAAACATTTTGTGATATTTTGCAGTGTACCTGAGACCTGTATACTTGCTTACATAATGGTCACATTGTTGCTGTTTTTAACACTTTGTTTAGCTTTTTTAAACAATTGTTTTTTTACAAGGTTGGATAGTGTTGCACGTTTTTCACTGCCACATGAAGGGCCCCTGGTTGACTTCTGTTTCACCTCATTATAATTATTTCACTGCATGGCAATTATTTTTGGTTTGTCTAAAGAAGGTGAGTGCCCCGCACCAAAAGTCATCGCTGTTCACAATGACTAAAACCAATTATCGTTTTAAGAACTAGTGTGAACCAGATAAGTTATCGCTTTTTACCCTAATATAGTAAGAGTAAGTAAAATGGATACATGCATTGGGCAAAGCTGAACACCCTCATTTAGGGTGTAAACCCTCAACCTTTGACACGATCAGTTTACCCTAAACATGCTCCTAGGGCAGCCATTAATGGGGGGCCATGTCAGGTAATCCGTCTTTAGGGGCTACATTTCACTTTGATGCAGTGGAGGGTAATTTAGATTATAGAATATAACCATGTTGGTTTATTATCCTTAGCTGGCCATAAAACACTGACCCGACATTAGATTTGCGTCGTGTGGTCATCTCGCATCATAAATGCTAAATCATACTTTGTAATAACTCTGTACCATTTTTAATGATTCAAACGCCACAAAATAAGTACAGGAAAGGCAATCAAATTCACATATCATTCTTTCTAAGGGTATACTCCACGTAAAAAACTCTGATTTTAATTCCATCTGCTTCCAGAACTCGCAAAAGCAGGTGGCCAAAGACCGGAAGACAATGTCTGTGATTGCTGAATAGGCAGCCAATCACAGGCGCGGCTCTCCGGCCAAATGCAAAACAAGCACCCGGAAGGAAAGAGTACTGTAAGTATAGGTCTGCGGGGGTATCTAAACGCACTTGGCAGATGAAGGTGGCTAGGGTGCACTACACAACAGGAAAAGGGTTTAGTAGGGTTAGCGCAACCAGGAGCCGAATATAAGATCCAGGGGGGGGGACTCCACTTCGCATGTCACTCCCTCTGAGGTAAGGGTAACATTAAGGGACCCGGATTGACTCTGGACACCCCCGTCCTTCCATCACTTTCCTGGACTGTGAACAGGTCGACTGCGGCGAACCAAAGGAAAGAATGTAAGGAGGATTTTTTTTACACACTACAGCATGTTGCCAGTAGTAGGGGTTAAATTTTGTTTTGGGGTGTGGAATTGCCCTTTATGTCTGAACTTCTTAAACAGTCACTAGAAATGTGAACGTTATAGTTGAATTATTTCAAATTGAAAAGAATCTGACAGCATCAGTTTGTGTTTTTAAAACAAAATCGGTCTTTTGGTTAAGTCCATTGTTGGTGATTTTGAATATCAAACATGGCTCTGTTTCAGACATTCATGCCATGTAGAAAACATTAGAAACACAAATCAGAACTGTAGTGGTAAGATGACACAAATGTTAGTCAACGTTATGACAGTCTTAAACTAGAAATATGAATGCTGTTGAAGAATCCTTCTCGTCCAATTTGCCTGTTCTTTTCGAAAGTCAAAAGCATGCCGGCAAATGAAGTAAATGTAGAAATGAAGGCTTCCCTTGGTCAGCCTCAAACACTGGCAAAGACCACGGTAAAGAGAAATCTAATCGCTTAAACTCCTAGAATTCACTTGTTAGGGGGTTAGACCATGGGGAAAAGAGTTGGCTCCGATCCTCTGTGCGCTGAGAGTACTATGCGGCCAATATGTGTTGGTTTTATAAAAGTGCTGCAAATACAAGAGATGTGATTGAGATGATTTTATTGCAATTGCTATTGGGCAGACGTGGTGTGGGGTAGCACACACAGAGAATAGTGATAAAATAAAGTGACTTCATAATCCTGTCTTTGTTATCGTAGAAGCTGTTATATACTAACAGAGATCTAAGTAGCGCTCGTGTGGTGCCGAGTTAAATTCAGGCCTATTTCAATCCTTGTGGGTGAAGTAATAAAAAAGAAAAAAAGTTAAAGTCTATATAAGTATTAACCATGATACGTCAAAGTTAACAGGTACAAACACTGCATGTCGCAACATTCATATTCCTTTTTTCTATATTGTTTTTTTTTACTCTTCCTGTAGTTTTTAACTACAAACATCCAGGTGCGCGTATATCTACCCTCTGTCAGTCATATGCAGCCAGGGGGTGTTGTACAAACACATGTCACAGTTAGATCTGCCTCCCTGTCCAATTTGGTGGATTTGGAAATTGGTTATTACAAACCTTGAAGGAGCCACTTATACAAACAGTGAAAGATAGGACATTTAAATAGAAAACTCAAGACATAACGAAGCAGATTCATTCTCAGAATAACCCTGTATAAATATTATATAATAATGGTATAATTCCTTAACGTCATGTTTCACAGGTTCCTGTGAAGCTCTCATTCGAGTGGCCAGTATTATGGCAATATCTTCCCTGGAAATGCATTCCAATCAGCTAGAACTCAGGTGTCAGGACCCTTTTTGAAGATGTGTGTTTGGCAGGGGTGGTAGCTAAAAGTTTGTTTATTAACTGATAGATACTACCTACCAAAACAAACTGCAAGAGCCTGTGCAACCTGGATAACACTGGATACGCCCAATTAAAAACTTTATACCATATTATACTAAACACCAACCATGCGTAATATCCGTGTTTGTGATGGAACACTCATCCGAGCGGTGGCACTACAAAAGTACTTCCTTTTAATGAGGTTTACACCACATTCGTTAACATGTTGACACATGAAGTACTGCTATTGCACCCAGGGTGAATACGCCCGGAACTAATGGATAGAACCATAATAGATAGAAGACATAAATCTGCGAAGTACAGTATAAAAACATATACATTCCGTATAGAATAAACTGTGTTATGAAGTATGCGCTCCCCAACTAATACAGCAAATGAAAAGTAAGCCAGGGAGGCAATAAAGAGCAAAAATATGGACCAGAATTAAATCAAAAAGAATAAATCAATAGACCCATTACTGTTAGACTAAGAGACCAGTTACAAAACAGACATCTCCCAGTACAGTTTAAGCCTAAGAAAATCTTACGCCACCCTCATTTAAAAGCCGACAGAGCTCTATTACCACCAGATCTAACGTTGTCTACAAACCTATGATTCAGTATATTTTGTTTAATATATATATATATATATATATATAATAGAATAGAGAGATAGATAGATAGATAGATATATATTATATATATATTATATATATATATAGTATATTATATATATATAGTATAAACAAAGGCGAGATTGAAGGTGCATTTTATTCGGGTCTTTCAGTACACGTGTATTTTTATTCCACATATCACGGCAAGGTTTCGGCCTTTGTCCTGCTTTATCAAGCCAACATCTGAGTGTGCAGTTAGTTCAGCATTTATACAATAGGGACCCCTGCACCCCTAAAACATTTCACATGTGATCTTCATGACCAATCCTAAAACACAAAAGTACTCTATTGCTATAAATCCATTACCCACAATCACATATAATACTGTTCAATAAATTAGGCTAAAAACTTTCCGTGCTGTGAATAATTTACTAACTAAATGTTAAACACCAGGCTGTGTTGATCAAGTGGATCCCTATC
>JAACNH010003729.1:0-27388 GCA_019447015.1 Hymenochirus boettgeri
CATTTTCTCTTTGGAATTTTGGTATAACCTGTCTTATGGTGACACCTAAATCTACTTCTCTGCACCTGATTTCACTTCTCTGAAATCCCAAGAACCTAAGGGGCATATTTATAAATCCTTTGTATCGAGAAAGTCCGATACCATGGGGCTGTAATGGGGCTAACAACATGGCCATAAAGGGTAAGACCCTACCTCTTTAGAAATCACTTTACGGTTTGGAGAGGTAGGAGGGGCAGTTTTGCTTGTTAGTGCACGTGCTTTCACTTTTTGTTTAAATTGAGTTAAAAACTCAACTCAAACAGTGATTATGTGGCTTGTAAAAAAGCAGCGCAGATAGAGCGCAGCTACCATGTACTCATGGTGTACAGCAATACAACAAACAGACCGCGTTGCACACATTTTGCACATAGTGGGGCCTATCCCTAAGTTCTGGAACCCCCTGAGCCTGATGAGCAGAGCTCTGCAAAACGAGTAACAGGAGGATATTGGATTCCTGAAAGCAAAATGGAAGGTGAAAAAACAGTAGAATAAATGTATTCTATTCATTTTTTATCCCTTTTTTTGTCCTATAGTATTTTTTTAACAAACCCTTGGACACAAGCAAGACCTTGGTACTCACAGGTCGATGAGCTTTATTCAAACAAACAAACCGTGTTTAACAGATGCTAACCAGTAGAGGGAGCTTGGGTGCTAAGGATGAGTCTGCATAGAGAGAGTTGAAAACTTGTAACGTAAATGGAAATACTAAGCTTCTCAGTGGAAAGATTTGTAGAATAAGCTGTAAAAATAGCACATTGGGAATGTAATAACTAAACATATCATGTATCCCAGTATACTATATTGGAACAGAACTTAAAATCCTAAATTCCAGGAACTCAAAGGGACCCCAACATAAAAACATATTGTAGTATTAAACAAAGAACATAGGCTTAGTATTTACACGTATCCAAAGAAAAATTTATTTTTAAAGGAAGGGTGGTCGACTATATAGCAATATCCGATCCTTATATAAGTGAATGGGGGTCAGTTACTGATTATCTACAATACAACTTGCTTGTGGCCAGAAAACTTTAGGGCATCACTAGATATTCATAATGGCTATCCTTAGAATTAAAGGCAGTCTTTCATACATCGCCCCCTTTTGATTCTTATTTGTAAGTTATCGGACCCTCTCGGATCTAATTGGTAAAAACTGGGCAGCTAGACTTGAGAGAACAGCACGTCAATAAAAGGGGGATGATATCTTTTAATGGTGATCTGTTAAGAGATCTGTAATCTGTACAAAGTCTAACCACAATCCTTCTTACCCACAAAGAAGAAACCAGCACCTTCAGTAAAGTAGAGGGGCAGATGAAACTTTTATCAAGATTTTCTTGATAAATATTCCTTCATGGCCAAGTTCTCTGGGATGGTTAAATTAAATAAAAGCCCTTGGGACAGCATTGTGTCTGGAAGAAGATCTATGGGACAAACAAATGGCTGATGAGGTAGAAGTAGTCAATGGCTGTGGAGAAAACACATCGTGTTTTTAAGCAGTTAACTCCCTATTAAACTACCAGCACCAACTCCCGTCTATGATTGGGTTACGTTTGTAAAGCTAAGGTAGCCCCAGGATTATAGGAGAGAGAAAAAATGTTAAACAAGAAAAACGTTAACGTTTAGTATGCAGCAACGCCTAGGGGAACGACTCCTCTCATTGCTGCTGATAGACCAAAATAAGAACCGAAATGTCCATAATGACTGACAGGTGGAAACAGTATCCCAACCCTAGATTTGTCCCTTGCTCAAGATATAGCAGAATCTCCCATGCTGGCTTCCCCTGCTGCAAACAATAGGCTTATACAATTTTAACATCATCAAGTCTATTGTCTCCAAAATGCATGGCACATATGCGACAAACAACAGAAGCACTGTGCCCCAGATGCAGGTTCTGGCACTTAATATGGACCTGTCCAACCATTCAAAAATTTGGATAAAATCACCTCATTCCTGTCATACAATTATCACTACATGTACCCCAAAAGCAGAGGAGTGTATCCAGGAATATTCAATGAAGAAAACTGGCTAAATTTCAGAGAATACTGTTAATGGAATTATTATTCTATGCCCGAAAAACAATTATTCTGAACTGGATGTCTCACAATCCCCTGAAACGGAAACAATGGATTTGAATAGTTAATAATGATCTGGCATATCACAAGATGCTATAACAACACCAGAAAGTGCCCAAACAAATACCAAAAAGTATGGGATATCTGGATTCAAGTAGTTCCAATAAGGTACACTCAAGCACACCACCTGTGGCACGGCCCTCAAACGTTAGGTGCAATCCTCCCAGCCCTCCACCTTAAGGGCACAGCAATACAGACCCTCGTCAATAATTAACAACTACTACTTACCTTAAAGGATAAGTGCACAGTACAATCAAGTTTATGTTCATTTGGAAGCTACAGCTTTAAAATACCATTGCCATATTTTTTTTACCTATGTCCCACCAGAGCCTAGCTTTGTGCCTGGAAGTTGCTGACATCTTGTTACTGGTTTGCTGAATGTTAAGCTGCCCCTCTGGATTTCCGCTGCTTTTCCTGCTTGAGCCTCAACAGTAATGCCTGTGAGTTCCGTGCACTCTCCTGCTTGAGCCTCAAACAGTAATGCCTGTGAGTTCTGTGCACTCTCCTGCTTGAGCCTCAAACAGTAATGCCTGTGAGTTCCGTGCAAGTGCGTTTACACGGAACTCACAAGCATTACTGTTTGAGGCTCAAGCAGGAGAAGCAGAGGAAATCTAACATTCAGCAAATCAGTAAAAGATGTCAGCAACTTCAAGGAACAAAGCTAGACTCTGGAGGGATAAGGTAAAAAAAAATATGGCAACGGGTATTTTTAAAGCTGCAGCTTCCAAATGAACATAACTTGATTTTACAGTGCACTTATCCTTTAAACCCCCCCCCCCCCATTTTTTTTCCTTTTTTCTTAATTTTCCCCTGTCTGAAAATTGAGGACAATGTACTTTACTAAAGGTAGATAAACCAAAACCAATAGAGAGCAACTTGAATATCATGTAGATTGTATTATAGTTATTTATAAATAATCAGAAAAATCTTGCTCTGAATAGATATAAGTAAACTGTTCAAAAGGACAATAAAAATGTATATTGTTAAATAATATATAACTGCCAAATTGTGATGTAACAAATGTTAGTTATTTGAGACAAAAATAAAAACAGATTTTTTTTTTTAAAAAAAGGTTAGTATGCAGGGAACCCACTTAAATGAAAACAGGAAGAGAACAATCAAGAGGTTAATTCTATTTAGCACACTCAAATAGAATATTATCACAACAGTTCCATTTATTAAGTGTCAACACACAAACCAGGTACACAACGTTTTGGGGGGTCCAACCCCTTCCTCAGGTTTTAGAATTGATACTTACCTGACGTGGCACAGGCTACAGGGAGTGCACCTCATAACCTACCTGGCGGGATTCCACTGAACAATTGATTATTGAATCAAGAGGGTAACCCTGTAATAGTAGGGAATTATCATTAGCTAAGATGCAGACCAGCTGGGCAACTGTAGCTCTAGAATACCAAAAGATTGAGATATCCATAAAGGTAACTGCAGCCCTTCTATTCAAAAAAAGACCTGTGAGGTTTTAATACCAACAAACTTCAATGGGTAACAAAACTGGATACTTTAGAGGAATTAGCTGCTCACCCAGTGGACTTCTATGTATCTGCCTAGGCTCTGGAGTTTTGTGGAATCTTTTGTGGGCAGGAGCGTGCAAGAGAGAGACCCTCCAAATGTCTTCTAGTCTGGTAGGAGCTAATTTAGAGGCTTCCAACTGCATAGGCTCCTCTTCAGGGATCTGGGAAACAGGGAGCAGAGCCTGTCAAAGCTGTCTTTCTTGACGATGTTCCTGTAACTTCCAGTCGATTTAATGACCAACTCAGTGCTTTGAGGGACCTGGGAGTGGGGATGGTTAACTAATTCGTTCCTTAGATCTTAAATTTACAGATTAGTGCAGGACCATTCCATTGATTACTCACCATCTATCAATGGAACTAGAAGGCATACTCCAATAATCCAGGTTAATAAATACGCATCAAAAATTACTCCCAACTCTAATGCAAGCTATTATGTATTTTGTACACCCTCATTGAGTATTTTGTACACCCCTAATGCTTTGTTCCATAGGCCATTCTATTTAAAACCTTGCCCATTCTCAAACTGAACCTGTGTCCACAATCTGCTCTGCCATCGTTTTGTATATACGCAGCTTAGTATGAAGGTTAACATAACCTTGTTTCTTGGTTCTCTGCATTGCCAGGACTGACTGAGAGCTTCAGGAATCACTGATTAGTTTAAAGGAGGGAGTGCATTTCACTAACAGTATTTAGACAGATTATTTGTCTTTCTCTTACTTGCCTGTGATCCTTCTCCTGCTCCCTAGAATTGCAAATACAATCACAAAGCACCAAACCTGCATCTGCTCTGGCCTATTAGGAATTGGATTTTTGCCAAACATCAATACCGAAATGAAAAGAGGCGGAGGGCTCCATAGATTGTGTATATTAGAGTAATTGGAAACATCATTTATCTCATGGGCAGAAATGTGTACCGAGGCGAGTGTGTGGTGGCTTTTGATTTTCCGGTGCGGAATAGTTAGTTAAATGTGTTTGGAGATTATATCCTCCCTAATGGTCTAGCAGACAGCAACTGTTCATTTTTTATACCTTTGGCAGTTGTTGATGTGCATTGCCTTCTATCTGCTAATCTACGTGTTCTTATTTTACCAGTAGGACCATAAATTAGTCAAAGATCGGAACAGTCAATAAGCCAAACTCAATGCCATTAGCATAATTGAATGGCACTCTGGGAACTGCAAAATCACTTTACATAAGACTCCTGGGAAATGCTGTCACTAGCTCAATTTCCTAGTTAAAACGAGCAGTCTTGCACTGAAGGTTATGTTACAAATCTGTGCTTACAGAGGCTCATAAAAAGTGCAAAACTAGAATGCTTTGCAGACAAATTTGATGACAAATGTTCAGACATCCTACCCTGCCATATGAGGGCTTCTGGGCAGAATGGAGAAAGGGGGCGTGATGAGGGGCG
This sequence comes from Hymenochirus boettgeri, assembly GCA_019447015.1. Lineage (NCBI taxonomy): Eukaryota > Metazoa > Chordata > Amphibia > Anura > Pipidae > Hymenochirus > Hymenochirus boettgeri. Next base: position 5,115 of record JAACNH010003729.1, read on the forward strand.
TGGCTAGGGGATGTGACGTCAGTGATGTCATCTAGGGGTGGACAGAGGTGGAGCTAGGGGCATAACGGCATTCCAGGGGCGTGGGACCCAGGTAAGGGTGTTCTAGGGGAAGAGGCTGCCAGTCTTTGAAGTCACAGGAGTTTGGGGTTGTGGGAGACCACCACAGAAATCAGGAGACTCCCGTGACTTCCGGGAGGGGTGGGATACCTGAATTTAAAGGGTATCTCTACTCTAAATATCGAATTTTCACAACAGAAAACTTTTTTTCAGATTTTAAATGTGAACTGTAGAAATTATCATTTGAAATCCCAGCATTTACAGGGAAACACCTGTTACTCCAGAAGCAGAAATTATATGTCCTATTCCTTACCTCTAACTTTGCCTGATCTTTGCCTGCCTGCCAGAACACTTTCTGCAACAAGTAAGAGAATCAGCAGCGAAAATAAAGGGAGGGGAGACGTGTAATCAGAAGCAGTGTCCATGGTAGAGGGTGTGCAGAGCTTATAGTGTCGCAGACACTGCAAGGAGGCAGTGAGTAAGAAAGGGTGGGGGCAATTAGGAGCACTCACTAAACATTAAAATTTAATGACAGCAAGCAAAGAAAATATGGGAGTACCACCATTTTACTTCTCTCAAATTGGGTTTCAGAAAATGTTAAGTTGTTTGAGTGAGTATAGTGACCCTTTAAAGTACTTAAACACAAGGTACATGTGTAAAATGCCTGATATTCCTAGAGTATACCTTCAGCAACTATATTCCAATCTTCACCACTAACCTTGCCTATAGACAAGCAAGTTTGTCGGGAGACTTGATGCACTCAATAAACAAGGTTACCCCCAGGAATTAGAGCACAAGTTATAGATACTGAAGCCGATTGTACCTACGAAGTCCAAAACACTTTAGACATATTGGGCAGAGGATGAGAATAGTCAAAAACAAAGCCAAAAGATCAAACACAGTAAATCAGTCAGCCTGACACAGTGCAGAGGGATGAGACAGAAGCGGTGTCAGGAACAGTTTGAGGTTGGTAAAGCCGAAGAATCAGAGGAGAGTAACAATCAGGAGTTGGTAACAGAAAGTCAAGATCAAGACACACCACCAGCATTAAGGACAAGCCAGACACCATAAACGCCATAAACACGGGAACAGGCCAGGTTGGGCCATACGTTGATGCAGTTGCTGTTTGGTCTCCCCCACATACAAATCAGGGGGGAGGACCAAACGCAACTGCATCAACGTATGGCCCAGCACAGAAGAGCCAATTCCTCGGGTCAGGACTCAGCCGTGTATCTGCATCTTAAGGATAAAGGACATACCTTTGAAGATTGTAATGTTAACATACTGGCGAAGGAACGTGACTGGTTCAAGAGAGGTGTTAAGGAGCCATTTATGTGAAAATAAAGAAACCAGCCTAAATAGAGGTGGGGGGGTTCGACACCAACTGTCTGCCATGTACAATGCTGTTTTAACACCTTACTCTGGGCGTTCTATAACACCTCTTAGCCACTATCTATCACACCCTAAACACCTGGCTGTGATATGCTAATGGGATTCTCCAGGGTACATATGCCACAGATTCTTGTACAAGTCATTCGAATTGAGAAATCCAGTCGAATGACTAGCGAAACGTCTTCAAGAACTACATTTCAGTCCAGTTGATCTAATTGAATACAACAGATATACCATGACCTGGAGAATGAGAACCTTCACAAGCACGTTATTTAATGTGTTAATGGGTGTTGGTGTGAGTTGATTGTGTTTATTGGCCATACTGTGGCACCTGGGGTGATGATATAATTGTGGTGAAGTACAACTGTGCCAGGCTGTTCTGCACGGTTTGATCCTGAGCATTGGTCACACAAGGGTTAATGGTGGAGGTGGGTGTCTTACTCTGCCAGTTTAGGTTATGATAATTAATTGAGCCACTGATCTGAAGACAGCCAAACAGGTGGCTGAAACATGTTGATCATGGTTCCTCCCCGATTAAAATACCTTTCAAGTCCCATGAGTACCCCACAATGTGGGTGATGTATATATATAATATATATATATATATATATATATATATATATATATATATATATTGTGAGATCCATAGGATATTTACGCGAGGATTTAGTGGCCTTTTTCCTATTCCTGCACAGATTTGGTCTAGATTTGGGGCAAACTATCCAATGTAATAACTGGTGCAGCTTAGAAAACGGCTGTTTTTCAATGGATTTTTGGTATCCAGGACCAGCAAGTATTGGTTAAAAGATTGTCATTGCATTCCCTTGTTTCAATTCCAGGCCAGGTTTTGAATGTGGAACAAGCCCAATCAGCTCACCTGGCTGAGTTTAATAAAGTGGTGCATGTTCTCAGAAGGTGGGACCTGTACAGCAGAGTGGCTGCTGATGGTCAAGGGTGAGCTGGCCCTAGGACTGTAAATCCAGTCGGAACCTGGACAAGCAGGTGGCAGAGTGCCATTAGGCCCATGGTGTGTGGCCAAAGTGAGTCAGAGAAAGATGTCAAAGATTTGACTAGGGTTAGCACAGAGTGACCGTGGAGTAACCCAAGGTGAGGGTTTGGCACACAAGCAGTGCAAGGTTTTGTATACCAAATACATTTGGTAGCAATTCACAAAAGGTTCAATAAAAAGTGAAACATAACATTCCTTATATGAATAAATAAATATCAATAGACCTTCCTAAGCTTTTCCTCTCAGAAAAACCATTAACCCTGTTAATTTACTATTTTCCTAACTTTCAATTTGTGGTTAGGAAATTCTGCTTTTGAGTTGACGTAAAATAGTCCTTAATATTTCAAAGGCAAAGGCATGCTATATAAGTGAAAAGTTTATTTATTAAGCTAAATACATATACATTGTTTCGTGTGGTTAAATTTTCTTCGGTCAGATTTGTTCATATTGGCTGTGCCCTATAGAGAACAACAAAGGAGAGGTGAGACAGCTTATTGTATATATAATCCACCCCTTCCATGGATTCCTATGGGGCCAAACAGTAAATAATAATCTTATAATCGGCTCGCTACTACGTAGTAGCGTGCCGATTATAACTTTCCGGAACTGCCTTACCCTCTTCTCTCCCCTGCCTCACTTCCCCCACCTCTGTTTCCTTCCATTTAGGTTTAGTGTGTTCGCATTCGTTTCACGGACTTACGCGGCTTCGGCACCACGTGTATGGCGCGGCTCCACCTTTTCCTTTACATGTAAAAGGAAGAGGTGGAGCCGCGCCATACACAGTGGTGCGGAAGCCGCGTAAGTCGTGAAACAGAATGCGAACACACTAAACCTAAATGGAAAAGGAAACAGAGGTGGGGGAAGTGAGGCAGAGGGAGAGAAGAGGGTAAGGCAGTGGAAGCCTAAATGGAAAAGGAACAGAGGTGGGGAAGTGAGGCAGAGGGAGAGAGAGGGGTAAGGCAGGGGAAGCCTAAATGGAAAAGTAAATGGAGGGGGGGAAGTGAGGCAGGGGGAGAGAAGAGGGTAAGGCTGGAAGCCTAAATGAAAAGGAAACAGAGGGGGGGGGAAGTGAGGCAGGAGTTCCGCGCCCTGTATAAAAGGCACTCGGCCTGCGGGCTCGTGCTTTTATATGGTCACGGAACTCCTCTTCTAATATCCTTATAATTTACAGTAGGGGGTGCATTATCCACTATATAATTGTGAATGTGCTGTCAATGACAGCTTGACAATGTTATCTGGTTCACAGCCGAACACAATTCCTAGTTAGAGCCCCCTACCTCTATTTAAAGCTGCCTCATTAAAAGAAATGCTGTGGCCAAATCTTCATTTGATGTCAGTCACATAGATTTGAATTTATAGATTTGAAGACAGTTGCGGAAGACAATCGAAAACAAAAAACAATATTTTAAAGGTGCAAAATTGTAGTTGCTAAAAAAAATAGGTTCAGGCCTCTCTGATGGGGTAAGATTGAAGGGTGTTCCCTGATTGGGAAAATCCAATACCCCTTTCAATAACCAATTGGCCTCTCACTGAAAAAATACAACATCACTATAATGTGAGGCCAAATATACAATATCTAGCTGAATGGCATGTCAGCCGTTGCACTAATGATGTGTTCTACACATCCCTTAATCTCTTCCATCAAACTGTTAGGGAGATGTAATACTTACCCTCCGCGCTCCATGATTTACTGCATCAAGGGAACCAGACAGGTATGTAGGTAGCACAGAGGGTAAAGACAGCATTTATACGTATTCTTTATCGCATCAGGTGTGTGCTGTGAAACCCACGCTTACCCGATATACATCAGAAAGATGGGCTTAACTCGACTTTTCACTATAGCGTCGGGTATTACATCTGATTGTGTGTGTTTTAAAATTGAGCTTCAGCCTTTGCTACTTAAAGGGGAAGTTCAGTGCAATACATGTACTTTTCAGAAAAAAGAGAAGTATTTTTCATCCCAATGACCTTATCTGCCAATTCAGAATTTTGTCTGTGTATAAATAAATGTAACCGAAATACGACTTCCTGTTTGTAGGACCCCTATTAGGGACCATATGATCTTGTCCTTGACCCAGCGCCTGGGTTGATTCAGTTGCTCAGTAGAGATCTGAGCTCTTTGACCCATCAACAGCCAATCAGTAGAAATTACTGTTAGGAACATTGCAAGGATGTGGTGCATCCTGGGAAGAGAAGGACAGTTAGAACCTGAAATGTCAGCTCACTAATGTCAACAGAAGGGAACAGCAAAGGGTATGAAATCAAATGATTTTTCAAAAGGGAGAGAATATGTAGAATAACTAAGTATGCATTACACAAACTAACAATTTAACAAATATTCATAATTTCCACTGAAATTAATGCTGCATGAAATTCTACTAATAATGCTCAGGAATAAAGACAATGATTGTGGTTTTTCAAACATACGTTAATAAGTAATAAAATCACTTAAATGGAAAGCAAAGATATAGGATGAAGGAATGTGCCCTCCTTATTGTATCATTGTAGCACCCTGCAATGAATTTAGGGGCATATTTATAAAGGTGCAGTGTTGAATATTGCAACACCTGCTATTTTTTCGACTGTGATTGTACAAATACAATAGTGATCGGACATACGGTGCATGGTTGTAAATGTACGTCTGCGGCCATAAATGTAGCGTTGCTTGGGTTTCTGATACCGTTGGTTAGAGATATGCCCCTTGTTCTTCATTTCATGATTCTTAAAAAGTGAAAATCATGTAATAGTGAATTATTCATTGTAAGTGGGTCTTAACTACTAGTGCTATGACTTTAGTGCACTCCCAACAATATTGCAGTGAATCTACTTTTAAAAGGTAAATGTGTTCCAAAAATGACTTTAGGTAAATTGACAGGAATTGCTTTGATTATTTTTCATTTTGCTTTTATTATTTTTTTACATAGTTTTGAAAATATTTACATTTTTAAGTGTGATATGATAGCAACACACTAGATCCCCTGCACTTCCTGATTCCTGCTCTGAAACCATGTGATAGGCCCTCTGACCTTTCACACTCCTGCTGTGGACTGTGTGTTCTCCAACCCAAACCCCCCCCTGTCTTAAGTCCTCGTTCAGTCACTGTTACTCGATTATTCCTGGTTTCTTAGCGTTAGTGTTAGTCAGCCCACCACTTCATTAGCAGTGTTAGTCAGCCCTCCAGTTCATTAGCCAGTGTTGTCGGCCCTCCAGTTCATTACCCGATGTAGTCAGCCTCTAGTCTATTAGCCAGTATAATCAGCCCTCCAGTTCATTAGCCAGTGTTAGTGAGCCCTCCAGTTCATTAGCCAGTGTTGTCAGCCCTCCAGTTTATTATCCAGCATTTGTAGCCCTCCAATTCATTACCCAGTGTAGTCAGCCCTCCAGTTTATTATCCAGCATTTGTAGCCCTCCAGTTCATTACCCAGTGTAGTCAGCCCTCCAGTTCTTTTGCAGTGTTAGTCAGCCCTCCAGTTCATTGAACAGTGTTGTCAGCCTTGCCCTCCAGTTTATTAGTCTGTTACTGTAATTTAAAGGATACGTAAAGGAACGTAAGTTAAAGGAACTATGTCTAGCCTCCTGTTCTAGTTTACATAGTTTTGAAATATTTACATTTTTAAGTGTGTGATATGATAGCAACATCACTAGATCCCCTGCACTTCCTGTTCCTGCTCTGAAACCAGTGATAGGCCCTCTGACCTTTCACACTCCCTGCTGTGGACTGTGCTGTTCTCCAACCCAAACCCCCCCTCGTCTTAAGTCCTCGTTCAGTCACTGTTACGATCTATTCCTGGTTTCTTAGCGTTAGTGTTAGTCAGCCCACCACTTCATTAGCCAGTGTTAGTCAGCCCTCCAGTTCATTAGCCAGTGTGTGCGGCCTCCCCAGTTCATACCCGATGTAGTCAGCCCTCTAGTCTATTAGCCAGTATAGTCAGCCCTCCAGTTCATTAGCCAGTGTTAGTGAGCCCTCCAGTTCATTAGCCAGTGTTGTCAGCCCTCCAGTTTATTATCCAGCATTTGTAGCCCTCCAATTCATTACCCAGTGTAGTCAGCCCTCCAGTTTATTATCCAGCATTTGTAGCCCTCCAGTCATTACCAGTGTAGTCAGCCCTCCAGTTCTTTGCCAGTGTTAGTCAGCCTCCAGTTCATTAGACAGTTGTGTCAGCCTTGCCTCCAGTTTATTAGTCTGTTACTGTAATCTTAAAGGATACGTAAAGGAACGTAAGTTAAAGGAACTATGTCTAGCTCCTGTTCTTCAATTAATGTAACAGGAACCAGTGGTGGATCGCACTCGCGCGTAAGTTTTCTATTTCGTTCCATAACTCCTTTTACCTCTGTGTCTTCAAGTAATGCAAAACAGAATAGTTTATTTTCTGAGTGAACTAATCCTTTAACCACATCGAGTAAATATATAGGTACATTTTATTTTGTGAATTTAAATGCTATTTACTGTAGTAGAATCTTAACTAAGTAGAATCTTAAACTAATTGGCATAACTAATGGCCCATTTCCTCTAGACTGTGAGCTCTTTGGGCAGGGTCCTCTTTCCTATTGTATCACGTTATTGCTGTAAGTAACTCATCACTGCCTGCTTATATTATTTATCACCAGTGTATGTAATATGTAAGACTTTGTATAATATGTATTACCCTGATGTATGTATGACTATGTAATTGTGCCACGGAAAATGTTGGCACTATATAAATCCATAATAATAATAATAATAAATAGGAATCACTAGGCCCCCCAGCAGAACATGATGGTGCCTCTCTGTAGGATGGAGAAGTGTATCTGTCATGGGGAAAGTAAAAAAAATGGGGGGCACCCTTTCTCAAAGGTCCCCATGCGTTGCTTTCCTAGTAGTTATGCCCCAGCTTACACTCCATTATTGTTCCTAGGGGGGATAATTCATATTATGGTGGGTATAGAATGTTGGTTTAGCTCTCTGAAAAATTAAATAAACAATTCTATAAAGGGATGTGACCAACAATAAGAAGGCATTTGCTTATGTTCTACCCAGTGGCTAGTTTTCCAGCTTCTGCATGGTTTTATTGTCTGTTGGAGCCCTAAGTGAAACAAATGCACTCTAATACTATTCTAGACACCCACCCTGCTAAAAGTAATTTCGGTGAGGTGCCCTACCAGCACCTAACCAAAAAGAAAAAAAAGCCAGGGTGACAGTTGGAATGCAAGCAAAGGGGAATAGCAGGATGCAGGAGACCCAGTTTTAAAGCTAGATGTGTCAGATGCTTATCAATGAAAGGCCAGGCCCTAACAGTCCAATGGCCTACCAAGGGTTTAGTAAAACAGAACCATTCACAAGTGTCCAGTGTAGAAGTGCTAAAAATACTCCATCTTGGAAAGTACACACATTATATTCATTTTACATTCCCTCTGGCATTGATGGGTTTACTGACAATGATGGGTGTACTGTTCTATGATGGTGCTGTTTATGCATGATGGATGTATCAATATGGGTGTACTATTCTATGACGGATGTGCTGTACTATGATGGGTGTACTGTACTATGATGTATATACTGTACCATGATGGGTGTACTGTACTATGATGGATGTACTATTCTATGATGGATGTGCTGTACTATGATGGGTGTACTGTACTATGATGTATATACTGTACCATGATGGGTGTACTGTACCATGATGGGTGTACTGTACTATGATGGATGTACTATTCTATGATGGATGTGCTGTACTATGATGGGTGTACTGTACTATGATGGGTGTACTATTCTATGATGGATGTGCTGTACTATGATGGGTGTACTGTACAATGATGGGTGTACTGTTCTATGATGGGTGTACTGTACTATGATGGATGTACTATACAATGATGGGTGTACTATTCTATGATGGATGTGCTGTACTATGATGGGTGTACTGTACTATGATGTATGTTACTGTACCATGATGGTAGGTGTGTATGATGGGTGTACTGTACTATGATGGATGTACTTTACTATGATGGATGCACTGTACTATGATGGATGCACTGTACTATGATGGATGTACTGTACTATGATGGATATACTGTACCATGATGGATGTACTGTACTATGATGGATGTACTTTCCGATCCTATTACATGACATCCATCATAGTATACAGTGCTCCATCATAGTACAGTGCATCCATCATAGTAAAGTACATCCATCATAAGTACAGTACACACCATCATGGTACAGTACATACATCATAGCACAGTACACCCATCATAAGTACAGCACATCCATCATAGAATAGTACACCCTCATTGTACAGTACATCTATCATAGTAAAGTACATCCATCATAGTACAGTACACCCAATCAGGTACAGTACATACATCATAGTCAGTACACCCATCATAGTACAGCACATCCATCATAGAATAGTACACCCATCATTGTATAGTACATCCATCATAGTACAGTAACACCCATCATAGTAAGTACACCCATCATTGTACAGTACACCCATCATAGTACAGCACATCCATCATAGAATAGTACACCCATCATAGTAACGTACACCCATCATAGTACAGCACATCCATCATAGAATAGTACATCCATCATAGTACAGTACACCCTCATGGTACGTACACCCATCATGGTACAGTATATACATCATAGTACAGACTACACCCATCATGTACAGCCATCCATCATAGAATAGTACATCATCATAGTACAGTACACCCATCATGGTACAGTATATACTCATAGTACAGTACACCCATCATAGTACAGCACATCCGTCATAGAATAGTACACCCATATGATACATCCATCATCATAAACAGCACCATCATAGAACAGTACACCCATCATTGTCAGTAAACCCATCAATTGCCAGAGGGAATGTAAAATGAATATAATGTGTGTACTTTCCAAGATGGAGTATTTTTAGCACTTCTACACTGGACACTTGTGAATGGTTCTGTTTTACTAAACCCTTGGTAGGCCATTGGACTGTTAGGGCCTGGCCTTTCATTGATAAGCATCTGACACATCTAGCTTTAAAACTGGGTCTCCTGCATCCTGCTATTCCCTTTGCTTGCATTCCAACTGTCACCTGGCTTTTTTTTCTTTTTGGTTAGGTGCTGGTAGGGCACCTCACCGAAATTACTTTTAGCAGGGTGGGTGTCTAGAATAGTATTAGAGTGCATTTGTTTCACTTAGGGCTCCAACAGACAATAAAACCATGCAGAAGCTGGAAAACTAGCCACTGGGTAGAACATAAGCAAATGCCTTCTTATTGTTGGTCACATCCCTTTATAGAATTGTTTATTTAATTTTTCAGAGAGCTAAACCAACATTCTATACCCACCATAATATGAAATTATCCCCCCTAGGAACAATAATGGAGTGTAAGCTGGGGCATAACTACTAGGAAAGCAACGCATGGGGACCTTTGAGAAAGGGTGCCCCCCATTTTTTTTACTTTCCCCATGACAGATACACTTCTCCATCCTACAGAGAGGCACCATCATGTTCTGCTGGGGGGCCTAGTGATTCCTATTTATTATTATTATTATTATGGATTTATATAGTGCCAACATTTTCCGTGGCACAATTACATAGTCATACATACATAGGGTAATACATATTATACAAAGTCTTACATATTACATACACTGGTGATAAATAATATAAGCAGGCAGTGATGAGTTACTTACAGCAATAACGTGATACAATAGGAAAGAGGACCCTGCCCAAAGAGCTCACAGTCTAGAGGAAATGGGCCATTAGTTATGCCAATTAGTTTAAGATTCTACTTAGTTAAGATTCTACTACAGTAAATAGCATTTAAATTCACAAAATAAAATGTACCTATATATTTACTCGATGTGGTTAAAGGATTAGTTCACTCAGAAAATAAACTATTCTGTTTTGCATTACTTGAAGACACAGAGGTAAAAGGAGTTATGGAACGAAATAGAAAACTTACGCGCGAGTGCGATCCACCACTGGTTCCTGTTACATTAATTGAAGAACAGGAGCTAGACATAGTTCCTTTAACTTACGTTCCTTTACGTATCCTTTAAGATTACAGTAACAGACTAATAAACTGGAGGCAAGGCTGACACAACTGTCTAATGAACTGGAGGCTGACTAACACTGGCAAAGAACTGGAGGGCTGACTACACTGGTAATGACTGGAGGGCTACAAATGCTGGATAATAAACTGGAGGGCTGACTACACTGGGTAATGAATTGGAGGGCTACAAATGCTGGATAATAAACTGGAGGGCTGACAACACTGGCTAATGAACTGGAGGGCTCACTAACACTGGCTAATGAACTGGAGGGCTGACTATACTGGCTAATAGACTAGAGGGCTGACTACATCGGGTATGAACTGGGGAGGCCGCACACACTGGCTAATGAACTGGAGGGCTGACTAACACTGGCTAATGAAGTGGTGGGCTGACTAACACTAACGCTAAGAAACCAGGAATAGATCGTAACAGTGACTGAACGAGGACTTAAGACGAGGGGGGGTTTGGGTTGGAGAACAGCACAGTCCACAGCAGGGAGTGTGAAAGGTCAGAGGGCCTATCACTGGTTTCAGAGCAGGAACAGGAAGTGCAGGGGATCTAGTGATGTTGCTATCATATCACACACTTAAAAATGTAAATATTTCAAAACTATGTAAACTAGAACAGGAGGCTAGACATAGTTCCTTTAACTTACGTTCCTTTACGTATCCTTTAAATTACAGTAACAGACTAATAAACTGGAGGGCAAGGCTGACAACACTGTTCAATGAACTGGAGGGCTGACTAACACTGCAAAAGAACTGGAGGGCTGACTACACTGGGTAATGAACTGGAGGGCTACAAATGCTGGATAATAAACTGGAGGGCTGACTACACTGGGTAATGAATTGGAGGGCTACAAATGCTGGATAATAAACTGGAGGGCTGACAACACTGGCTAATGAACTGGAGGGCTCACTAACACTGGCTAATGAACTGGAGGGCTGATTATACTGGCTAATAGACTAGAGGCTGACTACATCGGGTAATGAACTGGAGGGCCGACAACACTGGCTAATGAACTGGAGGGCTGACTAACACTGCTAATGAAGTGGTGGGCTGACTAACACTAACGCTAAGAAACCAGGAATAATCGAGTAACAGTGACTGAACGAGGACTTAAGACAGGGGGGGGTTTGGGTTGGAGAACACACAGTCCACAGCAGGAGTGTGAAAGGTCAGAGGGCCTATCACATGGTTTCAGAGCAGGAATCAGGAAGTGCAGGGGATCTAGTGTGTTGCTATCATATCACACTTAAAAATGTAAATATTTTCAAAACTATGTAAAAAAATAATAAAAGCAAAATGAAAAATAATCAAAGCAATTCCTGTCAATTTACCTAAAGTCATTTTTGGAACACATTTACCTTTTAAAAGTAGATTCACTGCAATATTGTTGGGAGTGCACTAAAGTCATAGCACTAGTAGTTAAGACCCACTTACAATGAATAATTCACTATTACATGATTTTCACTTTTTAAGAATCATGAAATGAAGAACAAGGGGCATATCTACTAACCAACGGTATCAGAAACCCAAGCAACGCTACATTATGGCCGCAGACGTACATTTACAACCATGCACCGTATGTCCGATCACTATTGTATTTGTACAATCACAGTCGAAAAAATAGCAGGTGTTGCAATATTCAACACTGCACCTTTATAAATATGCCCCTAAATTCATTGCAGGGTGCTACAATGATACAATAAGGAGGGCACATTCCTTCATCCTATATCTTTGCTTTCCATTTAAGTGATTTTATTACTTATTAACGTATGTTTGAAAAACCACAATCATTGTCTTTATTCCTGAGCATTATTAGTAGAATTTCATGCAGCATTAATTTCAGTGGAAATTATGAATATTTGTTAAATTGTTAGTTTGTGTAATGCATACTTAGTTATTCTACATATTCTCTCCCTTTTGAAAAATCATTTGATTTCATACCCTTTGCTGTTCCCTTCTGTTGACATTAGTGAGCTGACATTTCAGGTTCTAACTGTCCTTCTTTCCCCAGGATGCACCACATCCTTGCAATGTTCCTAACAGTAATTTCTACTGATTGGCTGTTGATGGGTCAAAGAGCTCAGATCTCTACTGAGCAACTGAATCAACCCAGGCGCTGGGTCAAGGACAAGATCATATGGTCCCTAATAGGGGTCCTACAAACAGGAAGTCGGTATTTCGGTTACATTTATTTATACACAGACAAAATTCTGAATTGGCAGATAAGGTCATTGGGATGAAAAATACTTCTCTTTTTTCTGAAAAGTACATGTATTGCACTGAACTTCCCCTTTAAGTAGCAAAGGCTGAAGCTCAATTTTAAAACACACACAATCAGATGTAATACCCGACGCTATAGTGAAAAGTCGAGTTAAGCCCATCTTTCTGATGTAATATCGGGTAAGCGTGGGTTTCACAGCACACACCTGATGCGATAAAGAATACGTATAAATGCTGTCTTTACCCTCTGTGCTACCTACATACCTGTCTGGTTCCTTGATGCAGTAAATCATGGAGCGCGGAGGGTAAGTATTACATCTCCCTAACAGTTTGATGGAAGAGATTAAGGGTGTGTAGAACACATCATTAGTGCAACGGCTGACATGCCATTCAGCTAGATATTGTATATTTGGCCTCACATTATAGTGATGTTGTATTTTTTCAGTGAGAGGCCAATTGGTTATTGAAAGGGGTATTGGATTTTCCCAATCAGGGACACCCTTCAATCTTACCCCATCAGAGAGGCCTGAACCTATTTTTTTTAGCAACTACAATTTTGCACCTTTAAAATATTGTTTTTTGTTTTCGATTGTCTTCCGCAACTGTCTTCAAATCTATAAATTCAAATCTATGTGACTGACATCAAATGAAGATTTGGCCACAGCATTTCTTTTAATGAGGCAGCTTTAAATAGAGGTAGGGGGCTCTAACTAGGAATTGTGTTCGGCTGTGAACCAGATAACATTGTCAAGCTGTCATTGACAGCACATTCACAATTATATAGTGGATAATGCACCCCCTACTGTAAATTATAAGGATATTAGAAGAGGAGTTCCGTGACCATATAAAAGCACGAGCCCGCAGGCCGAGTGCCTTTTATACAGGGCGCGGAACTCCTGCCTCACTTCCCCCCCCCTCTGTTTCCTTTTCATTAGGCTTCCAGCCTTACCCTCTTCTCTCCCCCTGCCTCACTTCCCCCCCTCCATTTACTTTTCCATTTAGGCTTCCCCTGCCTTACCCCTCTCTCTCCCTCTGCCTCACTTCCCCACCTCTGTTCCTTTTCCATTTAGGCTTCCACTGCCTTACCCTCTTCTCTCCCTCTGCCTCACTTCCCCCACCTCTGTTTCCTTTTCCATTTAGGTTTAGTGTGTTCGCATTCTGTTTCACGACTTACGCGGCTTCCGCACCACTGTGTATGGCGCGGCTCCACCTCTTCCTTTTACATGTAAAGGAAAAGGTGGAGCCGCGCCATACACGTGGTGCCGAAGCCGCGTAAGTCCGTGAAACGAATGCGAACACACTAAACCTAAATGAAGGAAACAGAGGTGGGGGAAGTGAGGCAGGGGAGAGAAGAGGGTAAGGCAGTTCCGGAAAGTTATAATCGGCACGCTACTACGTAGTAGCGAGCCGATTATAAGATTATTATTTACTGTTTGGCCCCATAGGAATCCATGGAAGGGGTGGATTATATATACAATAAGCTGTCTCACCTCTCCTTTGTTGTTCTCTATAGGGCACAGCCAATATGAACAAGATCTGACCGAAGAAAATTTAACCACACGAAACAATGTATATGTATTTAGCTAATAAATAAACTTTTGCACTTATATAGCTGCCTTTGCCTTTGAAATATTAAGGACTATTTTACGTCAACTCAAAAGCAGAATTTCTAACCACAAATTGAAAGTTAGGAAAATAGTAAATTAACAGGGTTAATGGTTTTTCTGAGAGGAAAAGCTTAGGAAGGTCTATTGATATTTATTTATTCATATAAGGAATGTTATGTTTCACTTTTTATTGAACCTTTTGTGAATTGCTACCAAATGTATTTGGTAATACAAAACCTTGCACTGCTTGTGTGCCAAACCCTCACCTTGGGTTACTCCACGGTCACTCTGTGCTAACCCTAGTCAAATCTTTGACATCTTTCTCTGACTCACTTTGGCCACACACCATGGGCCTAATGGCACTCTGCCACCTGCTTGTCCAGGTTCCGACTGGATTTACAGTCCTAGGGCCAGCTCACCCTTGACCATCAGCAGCCACTCTGCTGTACAGGTCCCACCTTCTGAGAACATGCACCACTTTATTAAACTCAGCCAGGTGAGCTGATTGGGCTTGTTCCACATTCAAAACCTGGCCTGGAATTGAAACAAGGGAATGCAATGACAATCTTTTAACCAATACTTGCTGGTCCTGGATACCAAAAATCCATTGAAAAACAGCCGTTTTCTAAGCTGCACCAGTTATTACATTGGATAGTTTGCCCCAAATCTAGACCAAATCTGTGCAGGAATAGGAAAAAGGCCACTAAATCCTCGCGTAAATATCCTATGGATCTCACAATATATATATATATATATATATATATATATATATATATATATATTATATATATACATCACCCACATTGTGGGGTACTCATGGGACTTGAAAGTATTTTAATCGGGGAGGAACCATGATCAACATGTTTCAGCCACCTGTTTGGCTGTCTTCAGATCAGTGGCTCAATTAATTATCAATAACCTAAACTGGCAGAGTAAGACACCCACCTCCACCATTAACCCTTGTGTGACCAATGCTCAGGATCAAACCGTGCAGAACAGCCTGGCACAGTTGTACTTCACCACAATTATATCATCACCCCAGGTGCCAACAGTATGGCCAATAAACACAATCAACTCACACCAACACCCATTAACACATTAAATAACGTGCTTGTGAAGGTTCTCATTCTCCAGGTCATGGTATATCTGTTGTATTCAATTAGATCAACTGGACTGAAATGTAGTTCTTGAAGACGTTTCGCTAGTCATTCGACTGGATTTCTCAATTCAGAATGACTTGTACAAGAATCTGTGGCATTATGTACCCTGGAGAATCCCATTAGCATATCACAGCCAGGTGTTTAGGGTGTGATTAGATAGTGGCTAAGAGGTGTTATAGAACGCCCAGAGTAAGGTGTTAAAACAGCATTGTACATGGCAGACAGTTGGTGTCGAACCCCCCCACCTCTATTTAGGCTTGGTTTCTTTATTTTCACATAAATGGCTCCTTAACACCTCTCTTGAACCAGTCACGTTCCTTCGCCAGTATGTTAACATTACAATCTTCAAAGGTATGTCCTTTATCCTTAAGATGCAGATACACGGCTGAGTCCTGACCCGAGGAATTGGCTCTTCTGTGCTGGGCCATACGTTGATGCAGTGTGCGTTTGGTCCTCCCCCCTGATTTGTATGTGGGGGAGACCAAACAGCAACTGCATCAACGTATGGCCCAACCTGGCCTGTTCCCGTGTTTATGGCGTTTATGGTGTCTGGCTTGTCCTTAATGCTGGTGGTGTGTCTTGATCTTGACTTTCTGTTACCAACTCCTGATTGTTACTCTCCTCTGATTCTTCGGCTTTACCAACCTCAAACTGTTCCTGACACCGCTTCTGTCTCATCCCTCTGCACTGTGTCAGGCTGACTGATTTACTGTGTTTGATCTTTTGGCTTTGTTTTTGACTATTCTCATCCTCTGCCCAATATGTCTAAAGTGTTTTGGACTTCGTAGGTACAATCGGCTTCAGTATCTATAACTTGTGCTCTAATTCCTGGGGGTAACCTTGTTTATTGAGTGCATCAAGTCTCCCGACAAACTTGCTTGTCTATAGGCAAGGTTAGTGGTGAAGATTGGAATATAGTTGCTGAAGGTATACTCTAGGAATATCAGGCATTTTACACATGTACCTTGTGTTTAAGTACTTTAAAGGGTCACTATACTCACTCAAACAACTTAACATTTTCTGAAACCCAATTTGAGAGAAGTAAAATGGTGGTACTCCCATATTTTCTTTGCTTGCTGTCATTAAATTTTAATGTTTAGTGAGTGCTCCTAATTGCCCCCACCCTTTCTTACTCACTGCCTCCTTGCAGTGTCTGCGACACTATAAGCTCTGCACACCCTCTACCATGGACACTGCTTCTGATTACACGTCTCCCCTCCCTTTATTTTCGCTGCTGATTCTCTTACTTGTTGCAGAAAGTGTTCTGGCAGGCAGGCAAAGATCAGGCAAAGTTAGAGGTAAGGAATAGGACATATAATTTCTCTTCTGGAGTAACAGGTGTTTCCCTGTAAATGCTGGGATTTCAAATGATAATTTCTACAGTTCACATTTAAAATCTGAAAAAAAGTTTTCTGTTGTGAAAATTCGATATTTAGAGTAGAGATACCCTTTAAATTCAGGTATCCCACCCCTCCCGGAAGTCACGGGAGTCTCCTGATTTCTGTGGTGGTCTCCCACAACCCCAAACTCCTGTGACTTCAAAGACTGGCAGCCTCTTCCCCTAGAACACCCTTACCTGGGTGCCCACGCCCCTGGAATGCCGTTATGCCCCTAGCTCCACCTCTGTCCACCCCTAGATGACATCACTGACGTCACATCCCCTAGCCACGCCCCTCATCACGCCCCCTTTCTCCATTCTGCCCAGAAGCCCTCATATGGCAGGGTAGGATGTCTGAACATTTGTCATCAAATTTGTCTGCAAAGCATTCTAGTTTTGCACTTTTTATGAGCCTCTGTAAGCACAGATTTGTAACATAACCTTCAGTGCAAGACTGCTCGTTTTAACTAGGAAATTGAGCTAGTGACAGCATTTCCCAGGAGTCTTATGTAAAGTGATTTTGCAGTTCCCAGAGTGCCATTCAATTATGCTAATGGCATTGAGTTTGGCTTATTGACTGTTCCGATCTTTGACTAATTTATGGTCCTACTGGTAAAATAAGAACACGTAGATTAGCAGATAGAAGGCAATGCACATCAAACAACTGCCAAAGGTATAAAAATGAACAGTTGCTGTCTGCTAGATCCATTAGGGAGGATATAATCTCCAAACACATTTAACTAACTATTCCGCACCGGAAAATCAAAAGCCACCACACACTCGCCTCGGTACACATTTCTGCCCATGAGATAAATGATGTTTCCAATTACTCTAATATACACAATCTATGGAGCCCTCCGCCTCTTTTCATTTCGGTATTGATGTTTGGCAAAAATCCAATTCCTAATAGGCCAGAGCAGATGCAGGTTTGGTGCTTTGTGATTGTATTTGCAATTCTAGGGAGCAGGAGAAGGATCACAGGCAAGTAAGAGAAAGACAAATAATCTGTCTAAATACTGTTAGTGAAATGCACTCCCTCCTTTAAACTAATCAGTGATCCTGAAGCTCTCAGTCAGTCCTGGCAATGCAGAGAACCAAGAAACAAGGTTATGTTAACCTTCATACTAAGCTGCGTATATACAAAACGATGGCAGAGCAGATTGTGGACACAGGTTCAGTTTGAGAATGGGCAAGGTTTTAAATAGAATGGCCTATGGAACAAAGCATTAGGGGTGTACAAAATACTCAATGAGGGTGTACAAAATACATAATAGCTTGCATTAGAGTTGGGAGTAATTTTTGATGCGTATTTATTAACCTGGATTATTGGAGTATGCCTTCTAGTTCCATTGATAGATGGTGAGTAATCAATGGAATGGTCCTGCACTAATCTGTAAATTTAAGATCTAAGGAACGAATTAGTTAACCATCCCCACTCCCAGGTCCCTCAAAGCACTGAGTTGGTCATTAAATCGACTGGAATTACAGGAACATCGTCAAGAAAGACAGCTTTGACAGGCTCTGCTCCCTGTTTCCCAGATCCCTGAAGAGGAGCCTATGCAGTTGGAAGCCTCTAAATTAGCTCCTACCAGACTAGAAGACATTTGGAGGGTCTCTCTCTTGCACGCTCCTGCCCACAAAAGATTCCACAAAACTCCAGAGCCTAGGCAGATACATAGAAGTCCACTGGGTGAGCAGCTAATTCCTCTAAAGTATCCAGTTTTGTTACCCATTGAAGTTTGTTGGTATTAAAACCTCACAGGTCTTTTTTTGAATAGAAGGGCTGCAGTTACCTTTATGGATATCTCAATCTTTTGGTATTCTAGAGCTACAGTTGCCCAGCTGGTCTGCATCTTAGCTAATGATAATTCCCTACTATTACAGGGTTACCCTCTTGATTCAATAATCAATTGTTCAGTGGAATCCCGCCAGGTAGGTTATGAGGTGCACTCCCTGTAGCCTGTGCCACGTCAGGTAAGTATCAATTCTAAAACCTGAGGAAGGGGTTGGACCCCCCAAAACGTTGTGTACCGGTTTGGTGTGTTGACACTTAATAAATGGAACTGTTGTGATAATATTCTATTTGAGTGTGCTAAATAGAATTAACCTCTGATTGTTCTCTTCCTGTTTTCATTTAAGTGGGTTCCCTGCAACTAACCTTTTTTTAAAAAAAAAAATCTGTTTTTATTTTTGTCTCAAATAACTAACATTTGTTACATCACAATTTGGCAGTTATATATTATTTAACAATATAACATTTTTATTGTCCTTTTGAACAGTTTTACTTATATCTATTCAGAGCAAGATTTTTCTGATTATTTATAAATAACTATAATACAATCTACATGATATTCAAGTTGCTCTCTATTGGTTTTGGTTTATCTACCTTTAGTAAAGTACATGTCCTCAATTTTCAGACAGGGGAAAATTAAGAAAAAAGGAAAAAAAATGGGGGGGGGGGGGTTTAAAGGATAAGTGCACTGTAAAATCAAGTTATGTTCATTTGGAAGCTGCAGCTTTAAAAATACCCGTTGCCATATTTTTTTTTACCTTATCCCTCCAGAGTCTAGCTTTGTTCCTTGAAAGTTGCTGACATCTTTTACTGATTTGCTGAATGTTAGATTTCCTCTGCTTCTCCTGCTTGAGCCTCAAACAGTAATGCTTGTGAGTTCCGTGTAAACGCACTTGCACGGAACTCACAGGCATTACTGTTTGAGGCTCAAGCAGGAGAGTGCACAGAACTCACAGGCATTACTGTTTGAGGCTCAAGCAGGAGAGTGCACGGAACTCACAGGCATTACTGTTGAGGCTCAAGCAGGAAAAGCAGCGGAAATCCAGAGGGGCAGCTTAACATTCAGCAAACCAGTAACAAGATGTCAGCAACTTCCAAGGCACAAAGCTAGGCTCGGTGGGACATAGGTAAAAAAAATATGGCAATGGTATTTTAAAGCTGTAGCTTCCAAATGAACATAAACTTGATTGTACTGTGCACTTATCCTTTAAGGTAAGTAGTAGTTTGTTAATTATTGACGAGGGTCTGTATTGCTTGCCCTTAAGGTGGAGGGCTGGGAGGATTGCACCTAACGTTTGAGGGCCGTGCCACAGGTGGTGTGCTTGAGTGTACCTTATTGGAACTACTTGAATCCAGATATCCCATACTTTTTGGTATTTGTTTGGGCACTTTCTGGTGTTGTTATAGCATCTTGTGATATGCCAGATCATTATTAACTATTCAAATCCTTGTTTCCGTTTCAGGGGATTGTGAGACTCCAGTTCAGAATAATTGTTTTTCGGGCATAGAATAATAATTCCATTAACAGTATTCTCTGAAATTTAGCCAGTTTTCTTCATTGAATATTCCTGGATACACTCCTCTGCTTTTTGGGGTACATGTAGTGATAATTGTATGACAGGAATGAGGTGATTTTATCCAAATTTTTGAATGGTTGGACAGGTCCATATTAAGTGCCAGAACCTGCATCTGGGGCACAGTGCTTCTGTTGTTTGTCGCATATGTGCCATGCATTTTGGAGACAATAGACTTGATGATGTTAAAATTGTATAAGCCTATTGTTTGCAGCAGGGGAAGCCAGCATGGGAGATTCTGCTATATCTTGAGCAAGGGACAAATCTAGGGTTGGGATACTGTTTCCACCTGTCAGTCATTATGGACATTTCGGTTCTTATTTTGGTCTTATCAGCAGCAATGAGAGGAGTCGTTCCCCTAGGCGTTGCTGCATACTAAACGTTAACGTTTTTCTTGTTTAACATTTTTCTCTCTCCTATAATCCTGGGGCTACCTTAGCTTTACAAACGTAACCCAATCATAGACGGGAGTTGGTGCTGGTAGTTTAATAGGGAGTTAACTGCTTAAAAACACGATGTGTTTTCTCCACAGGCCATTGACTACTTCTACCTCATCAGCCATTTGTTTGTCCCATAGATCTTCTTCCAGACACAATGCTGTCCCAAGGGCTTTTATTTAATTTAACCATCCCAGAGAACTTGGCCATGAAGGAATATTTATCAAGAAAATCTTGATAAAAGTTTCATCTGCCCCTCTACTTTACTGAAGGTGCTGGTTTCTTCTTTGTGGGTAAGAAGGATTGTGGTTAGACTTTGTACAGATTACAGATCTCTTAACAGATCACCATTAAAAGATATCATCCCCCTTTTATGACGTGCTGTTCTCTCAAGTCTAGCTGCCCAGTTTTTACCAATTAGATCCGAGAGGGTCCGATAACTTACAAATAAGAATCAAAAGGGGGCGATGTATGAAAGACTGCCTTTAATTCTAAGGATAGCCATTATGAATATCTAGTGATGCCCTAAAGTTTTCTGGCCACAAGCAAGTTGTATTGTAGATAATCAGTACTGACCCCCATTCACTTATATAAGGATCGGATATTGCTATATAGTCGACCACCCTTCCTTTAAAAATAAATTTTTCTTTGGATACGTGTAAATACTAAGCCTATGTTCTTTGTTTAATACTACAATATGTTTTTATGTTGGGGTCCCTTTGAGTTCCTGGAATTTAGGATTTTAAGTTCTGTTCCAATATAGTATACTGGGATACATGATATGTTTAGTTATTACATTCCCAATGTGCTATTTTTACAGCTTATTCTACAAATCTTTCCACTGAGAAGCTTAGTATTTCCATTTACGTTACAAGTTTTCAACTCTCTCTATGCAGACTCATCCTTAGCACCCAAGCTCCCTCTACTGGTTAGCATCTGTTAAACACGGTTTGTTTGTTTGAATAAAGCTCATCGACCTGTGAGTACCAAGGTCTTGCTTGTGTCCAAGGGTTTGTTAAAAAAATACTATAGGACAAAGAAAAGGGATAAAAAATGAATAGAATACATTTATTCTACTGTTTTTTCACCTTCCATTTTGCTTTCAGGAATCCAATATCCTCCTGTTACTCGTTTTGCAGAGCTCTGCTCATCAGGCTCAGGGGGTTCCAGAACTTAGGGATAGGCCCCACTATGTGCAAAATGTGTGCAACGCGGTCTGTTTGTTGTATTGCTGTACACCATGAGTACATGGTAGCTGCGCTCTATCTGCGCTGCTTTTTTACAAGCCACATAATCACTGTTTGAGTTGAGTTTTTAACTCAATTTAAACAAAAAGTGAAAGCACGTGCACTAACAAGCAAAACTGCCCCTCCTACCTCTCCAAACCGTAAAGTGATTTCTAAAGAGGTAGGGTCTTACCCTTTATGGCCATGTTGTTAGCCCCATTACAGCCCCATGGTATCGGACTTTCTCGATACAAAGGATTTATAAATATGCCCCTTAGGTTCTTGGGATTTCAGAGAAGTGAAATCAGGTGCAGAGAAGTAGATTTAGGTGTCACCATAAGACAGGTTATACCAAAATTCCAAAGAGAAAATG